>JAQGBY010002317.1:0-23702 GCA_034698785.1 Mycogona germanica
ACATTAGCGTGTCAACATATTCCAGTGCCGGAGCGCGTCGGTGGTGGTGAAACGCGCTTAGTATCCCGTGTACACTGACCAGTCGACCGTGATCGAGATTGGGTTGGTGGGGGTGCGCCTAGTCATTTTTTCCACCCGGTTTGAGGTATGGAGTGCAGAAGGATTAAGAACCCGCTGCTGACGCAATCGCCAACACCTGCGATCTGCGCCTCAAAGCTGTTCGAATCCGCCATCCTGGCATTAGGTGTTGTCCTCAGCAATCTGCGGAGATCCGAAAAGTTGAACGTTCCCCGGTGCCGATTGAAGTCGACTGTGTTCCGTGCGATCGACATTGAACCGCCATCGGTTCGACAGACAGATGGAGCACAGCTGTTGGCTATTTAATATACAGCGATTTGCGAGATGATTGATCGATTCCTGTGCCCTTCCGTGTTCGAGGTATGAAAAGTGGGCCGGGCGAGTGATGCTCACGTACAGTGTATTTATTATGTGCACAGGTGACATGAGATCAACAATGCTACTGACGGATTTAGGGGGTTTAGAGCGTATCCAGAAAAAGGTGAACGCAATAGCACTAAAAACTTTGAATGCACATGTTCATGTTATCAAAAACAAAAAATACTGATTGCAATCGTGTTCCACTATATTATTTGCTTCATAGCATCTACATGTTTATTTTTAACTAAACGTGTCTTAGACTTTTGAAATAAAAACAAAATTTGCTCGTACGTACTGTGATTTGTGTTCAGTGAATTTTTTTAAGAGCTTGGGAGAATGTGTCATCTGAAAGTAAATACAGAGTATACTGTAAGCAAAAAATATTTTTTTTGTCGTTTTTCAATTTTAGTAACATTTAGATGCTAGAGCACACATTTCTTACCATTTCTTGCACAGCTGAGCAGAACTGTGTCACTGATGTCGTGTTTGCAAAAAATAAAAATAGAAAACTATTTTTACAGACATGCACCAAATTTTCAAGAATCGTTTTTCTTTATTGCAGTGGGAGCTTCACGCTAAATGATGTGTGGAAGAAATGTGCTCATAAATAATATGGCGGAGACGGTTTCAGGTTAATATACATGCGTATCTATCTACGTTGGTTATGGTCATAACTAGGGAGTTCAAACCCAAGTATCAATTACCCGTACTCGGCATCGTACTCGACTACTCGGGATTTCTGACCGAGTATCGCGTGAGTTTCTCACGGCCTGTGCCAATATTTTCTCACAGTTTCACGCCATGTCAATTGTTTTTATTGCAAAAAATAGTGAAACAACATTGTTAAAATAAATAACAAGTTGTGCCCTGGACAGCACCGGACGAAAAAAGACTAACAGAATCGGCGACAGACTTCAAATAAAATAATAGCGTAACTATTATTTAATATGGATAAACTAATTTGGAACACACTGCAAATGACGAAAAACAAGAATGATGATGATTCACACTTACCTTAGCTCTCCCACGTCCTCATCTCCCGTGGAAAATTAAAATGACATAATGATATTCTGTATTTACCAAAGTAGACCGGTTTCAAGCACACCACTGCATTCATCAGCTGTCTTTAAGACTAAGAATTAAACAATTGCAGTGGGTTTCAAATAACTCGAGTTCGAGTTTATTCTTACTAAATAATAGTTGTTATTTGAAGAGTTTGTCGCCGACTCTGTTCGTCTTTTTTCGTCCGGCGCTGTCACGGGCACAACTTTCTAAATTATATATATTCAAGACATCCTATTCTTATTATTTTTTATTGTTAAAACGTAGATTTGTTTTATAAAAATGACTTGATTGTGACATAGAAACCCAGATCTAAATGACCCAGTTGCAATTGATTTTATTATTAACAATTAATTACAAAGGACTGCAATTTGACAAATTTGTAACTGATTCAAATTGGCTAACTTATCTCACATATTAAAAATTGCATTACAGATTACATGATTCTGACATGAGGCATTATCCATTTACCAACTCAAATCATGCATTAATTGTTTATGCAGGTTTTCAGTAAACAAAATTTAAAGATTTTTCTTCATGTGATTGGTAAGGGAGTTATTTAGTGGATTATTGGGAATCGGGGAAAATGGTCATAAGGTGGATTTTGTTGGAGTTTAGAGGAGCTTGGTGCTTCAGAAGGTTTACGGGAGTGTGGTGCTCCAGAAGGTTTGGGGAGCTTGCTTCTCCTGAAGGGTCGAGGGAGTGTGGTGCCCCTGAAGGAACGGGTTTATGGTGCTCCTGAAGGGTCGGGAGAGCTTGGTGATCCAGTAGGTTATAGGGAGCTTGGTGTTCCAGAAGGGTCAAGGGAGCTTGGAGCCTCAGAAGGTTTGGGGAAGCTTGGTGCTGCTGAAGGTTCGGGGGAGCTTGGTGCTCCATAAGGGTTAGGGAAGCTTGGTGCTCCTGAAGGGTCAGGGGAGCTTGGTGCTAAAGAAGGGTTGGGGGAGCTTGGGGTCCCAGAAGGTTCGAGGGAGCTTGGTGCTCCTGAAGGGTCAGGGGAGCTTGGTGCTAAAGAAGGTTCGAGGGAGCTTGGTGCCCCAGAAGGTTCGGGGGAGCTTGGTGCCCCAGAAGGTTCGGGGGTGCTTGGTGCCCCAGATGGTTCCATGGAGTTTGGTGCTCTAGAAGGTCCAGGGTGGAGACAATTGTTTTCTTTGTGATCAGTTTCAGTGTATCCTAGAAATTAAATTATAAAAATTGTAACTGGTAGCCAGAGATTGCCATCAGATATTAAAACACATCATTCTAAAAAAAAGCGTGCACTCATGGCTCTAGAGACATGTGCGTCATATGATATTATATATATATCAGTGACCCTTTTTGTGGACACCGGTAATGTTCTTATCTGAAATAAATGTTTATTGTTTATCGATTTTTGTAGTGCTACCTTAAAATATTGCCATCAGTGTTTTTGGTGCCATTTAGTTATTAAAATTTATATGTATTGATAAAAACAAATTTTCATAACCCTGAAATATAACAATTGCTAATTAATAAAAAAATCAAGACTTGCCAACTTTGAATGAGCTAAAGACACTGTATTGACAATCAAACACGCTAATTGGGAATGGCTTGTGCAGTCTTTGTGTGCATATGGAATTGCAATCAGATTAAACAGCAAAATGATTTGATTTTCCAAAAATATGTTGCTTTAAAATTTTTTTTAACAAACTGTTGAAAGAAATCAGAACTGCTGGTATGTACAGCTTACTCAGCAAGAACATGCACATGAGACTTGGGGGTTTCTCGAAATGATTAACATGAATGAGTACGACTCGTAGCCCAGTTGGTTTAGCGATTGACTGTTTTTTGTTGGTTCGATTCCCGGCGTGGGCTCTCGAAAATTTCGATCCTGGGGTACTAGTCGTTCCCCTCGCACAGTGCCTGAGCACCATGAAGGGACGTAACACCTGTAGTGCGGTTGATTATAGTTGATAGGGAAACAAGAAAACATAGAACAATTGTGTAGGAATAAAAATGTGCTCAAAATGTTCTCCGGTGGCCTTGACACAAGCCGGAGTCGAACACGCCATTCTTTGATTGACGAATCGATTATACGCTGGTCGAGTTTTCTTAATTCGTTGTTTCTTAATTCTTTGATATTGGCAATCTTCAATTTGTAAACCATTTCCTGGAGAACTCCCCAAATTTTTTTATTCAATTTTTTTTCAAATTTTTTAGTCCACCGGGCTTGTTCAAGTCTGGCGGTCTTGTTGGTTGTTGGTTAATCTGATATGCAGCGCCACCTATGCATGGCAAATTTGAATTTCTACTAATCAAAGTAGAACACTGCAAAATGTCCTTTAAATCTAAGATTTAAGATTTAAATCTAAGATTTAAATCTAAGACTTTCACGATGTTCTGATATTTTTAATAGGGGGGCTTTTTATGACTCACAGTACCTATATCTATAAATACTTAGATAATAAAATCTAAAAATGAATGTCAGTTTGTTTGCTTGCAATGAATTTCAGATCTACTTGCTTGTAAACATACCAATGCAGAATAAGTTTACCCACATGATGCAGCCCGAATATCCATAAGTGTCAACACAGTCTTGACAATCCATAAAACCATGGACAACAAAGCCTGCAGAAACCACGATAAGAACTGCAGTGGTTTCCATTTTTGTTGACACCTTCATGGTCGATAACTGTTGAGAAATATGGAGATAAAAACTTAGGTGCTATTTGATGTTGTGGCATGTGTTAATAGATGTAGCTGTGAGATTCTTGTGATGTGTTCAAAATAAGAATTGTTCCTCTTTCATTTTAGAACACACATCCCACAATCGGATCATATCAATGTATAATATCAATGATAATATGATAATATAACATAGTCAATGAGTAGTAGCAACTTCCATAATTCTGCGCTAATGTCTTCAAATGAAGGTGGTGAAAGACAGAGTGGTGTACAGTCTTTGATGTCACACGGTTGAAGGAAAATGTTATGTAAGTCGGAACTTTTCTATAGCGCCGACATAGATCATTTGAAGTTGGATAGGTAAATGGAACCACGGTTTGTTAAAATGCAGAGTGGTGTGAGTCATTTAGTAATTCCCCTTGAAATGAGAAACAATAGGCTTTATAACTGGTACTTTACTGGAATAAATTCCAAAGTGTGATTTGTTTTTCCAAATTTAATTGTGTGACCCAATTTCGATTATGTGATCTAAATTAGATTGTGTGATCCAAATTTGTGGAAAGTGAATGGAACCTCGACTCAATTCCCAAGTCCAACTTACTTATATAGAAATAGTAGTAGTAGAAGTAGGGCAGCAATGTTTAAGTGAGTGTCCAAAAAATTGTATTTTACACATTCTCTAGTGTGACCTAAGAAAACATATTAGTTTGCATTTTTCATCTAGGACCACGATATATTGTGCTCTTAATTCTCAGCATGATTTTAACTTATTCATAAATTCATATTCACCTTTTATTTTGATACTGGTTTTGCTACTCCAGGAAATCCAGAAATCCAGAAATCCAGAAAAAATCCAGAACTCCAGAAAATCCTACTCATGGAAAATGTACCCGTATATGCATGCACATCAGTTATACATACATTTGTATCATATACAAATACAAGGGGATATTTATTTGTCAGTTCGCAATTTTTGTGAATAACTGGTGTATCAAATTCGAATAGAAAATGGGAGAGGTACGAGAAGGTCCGTACAATAACAAAATAATGTATTATTTTTTCAATTTCACTGTACTTTCTGTTACATCTGTTCATGACACAACTACTATGCGCCATGTCAGCTATGATACCACCCTACACCTACTTGAAGAGCATTTAATGTTAGCATTCAACTGACAAGGTGATAAAATATCACCTTGTATGTTTAGTTTGAACAAATCGTGTTGTGTGCAATTGTAATGTTGACCGTAGTGAGCTCACGCTGCGTATACAGTCGATAATTTATAGGTTTTCCTGATTGCCCATAAAGGCCCTGTCACACTGGTGACCTCTTGAGTATGCTTGAAAGATCTCAATTGTCATTGAAATTTTGGAAAAATTTTGGGTGCTCAAAAAAGCACCGGAATCAAGAAAAGATCAAAAAAGCTCAGAAGGTCACCAGTGTGACAAGAATATAAATGTCTAAATCCGTCACGGACATGTACAGATATAATTCATTTTCGTTTGTGCAACGTCAGCCAATATAATAAATGGCTACTGTTAACTGCCTTTCGTTTACAAAATGATGTATTTAACCAGTGTTCATCCATAGTTTGAAACCATGAGCGCCATGAACAGTTTGCAGTTAAATTATTAACTCTGAATTATTAATTGAAAGAAATAATGATTTGCCAAATGGCATTATACAGGGTGTTCCAAAAGACAACATTTATATTTTTATTTTATCAGGTGTTCTGAAATAATCCATTGAATCGCATGATTGTTTCCCTTCATTAATACAGGTTATTTTTGTTCGAATTTTTTCTTTCGATTTTACTCTGTGCGTACGTAGCTTGGTTGGAAGTTTCGCGCGCCACTTGGAACACCCTGTACAGTGGTGTAGTGGTTAGCGTGCTTGCTTAGGGAATGAAAATGATCAATTCTATTTGAAAAGACCTATACGATTAATTATGGTCGATAATAAATCCAATTGAAATCTGTCCTCTTTAGGTTTGTGTTCGTTGGTCGCTAAGGGTTACATGTATACTGTACGGAAGGTCGGTCTTAGTGCAGAGTTAAGGCTAATTTCGAAAACAAGAACTCGTATTTGTTTAGTGTTTTGTCGGGCACAATGTCACACAGAATTCTCAAAAGGTTCTACAAAAAATCCTATTGTTATCCTATTGCTATGGCGTTTCTGTACAAAATAGTTTTTTGTGCATGTCTAGAAGTTTTGGCAGGCTCCAATACATCCCCCTAAGACCCGAGGACATGCAACATGATATCTGAAACAAAATCACTAAAGGGGCTAAGAAACGTCTTTTTAATTTACATTTAGCATCAATAAGTTTTACATATCAAGTATAATTTATTACTCGTAACAAGTTTGAAACTTTCGGTAAACAAAACTTTAAAGAGGCCGAAAAATATTTTTTTTTATCTTTGAGAAATGTTGATACTTGACGCATGTCAGCATTTTATTTTCAATTCCTCGAGCATAGCAGGTGATCGATTTCGAAGTTTTATTTGATTCGTGTGTCCGGAAGTGGTAGACCATTGACGTTTGACGCAAGTGTCTCTGTGTGCTGAACGAGGTCAGACCGATCCAAGCAAGGTACTGGGCCTGGTTCAATTTCGTCATTTTTAAGAAGTTAATGATTCGTCGTAGCCCAGTCGGTATTGCGACTGACTGTGGCTCGGCGGTCCCGGGTTCGATTCCCGGCGCGGGCTCTCGAAAATTTCGATCCCAGGGTACCGGACGTGCCCCTCACCTAGTGCCTAACTGTAGTCAACTGTAGTAATCAACTGTAGTCAACCGCACTACAGGCGTTTTGTACCCCTCATGGTGCTTAGGCGGTATGCGAGGGGCACCTCCCCCGGGATCGACATTTTCGAGAGCCCGCGCCGGGAATCGAACCCGGGACCGCCGAGCCACAGTTAGTCGAATTTGATTTTTTGATTGACAATTTGAAACTGAGACGATATTTACTTAAACTAACTCAAAAACGAAACGGGGGAAACAGGGGCCATCTCACAAAGGAGACGGCGACAAAAGGACCTGCCTCTTTTTAGACGATTTCATAAATTTAAGTTGCCTTCGTCTCCATTTTGAGTAGTTTTTGAATCTTAAAAATGAGATTTTGTTTTTACTGTGAGAGCCATGAAATACCATGAAAGCCACGCCACTGTTAGAAAAGTTATTTTAGTTTAGTCAAACAATCGGCGCTGCGAACTCACTCAGTGAAGATTGGCAGCGCCTGAACGTCGCCCTGTGCAGAATCTTGAAATGCCGCCAAAATAAAGAGAACGATTGGCTGAACACCATGTTGCCGGCCGAACGTTTTGCCAAGAGGCACGACTGAGCCAGAAGAATTTTGATGGCGGCAAAGAACTGGAAGG
This sequence comes from Mycogona germanica, assembly GCA_034698785.1. NCBI lineage: Eukaryota > Metazoa > Arthropoda > Diplopoda > Chordeumatida > Chordeumatidae > Mycogona > Mycogona germanica. Next base: position 7,519 of record JAQGBY010002317.1, read on the forward strand.
TGTAGAGTCAGATACCACCTCAATGTAAAATGTTTGTCGTCTTTTTTACGCGTTTATTTTGTGTCCTTGTGCCACAGCTAGTATGGTGTTTCACGACACCCCTGTGTCACAGCTGATGACGAAGTTCGCCTCTGATGAGAAACTGGTTGAGTTGCAAAGCCAACGTTTTTTTAGCGCCTCAAGCGGAAGATTAAGATTCTGAAATTCCGGTGAACACGATTTTAATACGACCGTGGAAGGGTTTTGGTGAATTTTGCAATTGCACAGAAGGTCTGGAGAAGATTTGAGGTAGACGGTGAATTTTTTCATCATTTCGTCCACAAAGTTAGGTATGCAAATTGTCAAGCAAACGACTTGGCTTCTTGCATCGACGTACGAGGAAATGCCAAACACGTTTTCCTCACATCACTGTGTGTGTGTATTCTTATCTATAGACTGGCTTTTTGTCGAATTTACGCGCGTCTAAGCGCACAAAATATGCCCCCGGCCCCACATTCGGATCCCCGCTTCTCTTTCAATCTATATTTTTTTATTCCTCGATCCATTGCTGCTCGCTATTCTACTATCGATGTTGAAAAAAAATTCTTGATAACGGATCCTGATGCATGAGGGCGCGCCCAACGGCGCAACTCTTCAATCAAGGAGCTGACTGCCAAGACAATTAGCGCCACCTCACGGCCATCGCGAATGGCATGTATCGGTGCCCTCTGGTGACCATCCAGATGATCAGTTGACTCGTTGCAGTAATAGTAGATCCACTGTTGATGATCAGAGAACTATTGTTGGTTCTATCGATACTCTTTATCGGAATTTAGCTAAGCGCCACTACACGAAATTTGCACCTCCTGGCTCTGAAATTCTGAATCCGCCTCGCTTCGGGATCGAACCCGGGACGTGTCGTTGACGTATGAAGTGGAAATAGAAATACGAAGCGCACGATCCTTTCAAATGAAGAACGGCTCGAGTTTTTCAATCACTCTCGCGCGGATCCACCGTCCACTAAATTTCCATTTCTTTCCGCTGCCAGACCATTGGATGTCCACGGGGACGACCGCGAGAGTCAATGCCTAGTCCGTCCGAGTGACCTATTCTGTCCGGTGGATTGCGTGTGTTTGTGTGTGAAGGCTTCGTCCATCTCACACGTCAGTTCGCTTCGCTGCTTTGCATTTGTGTTAGCTGGCGAAGCCGTCTGGTGGGCGGAGCTTTTTCGTCGCTGCCTGATGGAAGTGGATCGTGGAGGGGAGTGGAGGGGAGTGGAGGGGAGAGGAAGAGAGTGGAAGGTAGTTGGGCCTTTGTCCCCCAACGGCTGTTACCCGCAAGAACACACGCCCAAAGTTTGTTCGCCAGGGGCAACTGCTGGTCAAACACGATCTGGCAAGACGGGAGTCGTCTCCTATTGGGACCCCCTAGCTTCAACGAGAGTCAGACGAACCACATTTATATCTATTACCTTTCTCCATGATCCTATCGTCAATTGTTCTTGCACCTGGCAATAACGATTTAAAAATCATAATCGTAATCAATAAAAATCATAGTGCCTAAGCACCGAGAGGGGTACAGAAACTTCTGGTGTCCTTTAATCACTTCAGTGAATTAAAAAAGCAAAAAAAAAAAACATTAAAACTTAAGTATTTGTGTCCTTAATTTGTAAAACATTCAGCAATAATAAATATAAAAGATACATCGATTTGAATATCTTAAATAGAAAAAACTTTCGTATTCTTCTGTGACCTTTGGGGTTGTTCGTGGACTGTGAATGTCTGCAGCATTAGTTGATTCCAGGAGTCTCAGGATGATTTATAGAGCGACGAAACTGCAAACCCCACATTGTAGGTTGACTTTGGGATAACTTGACTTGAAGGACACAAGGACCGTTCTACTTGAAATAGGATTAATCCTGTTGAAAACGGGCATTCCATGTCCGATAAAACGTCCACTGTCTCTACGCGTATCTTGACAATTATTTCCAGAAAGAATAAAAATTCGCCGAGAACTTGATCGAAATGCTCGTGAGAGGCATAAAGATGCTCCAGGGTGGGGCGGGGTTCGGGGAAAGTTAGAAGTGAGCGCAGACTTCACGCCTTGAAGGTGAATGTCTGATGATGCTCGTCGTAAACGTGCCCATAAACGAGATCCAGTGATAACGAACGTCGAGGTTATCTTTTCCGTGGAACAAAAGCAGATGCATTTTAGTTTGTTATTTACGCGCATTCGGAACGACGTTAGCGAATGTTTTGTTTGTGCGCAGTTTATGGTGTCGGATTCATTCACCCACCTACCCACCAAATCTCTGCAAAAACTAGTTGTCCCCTTAAAATATTTTTAGGCAGGGCGCGGAGAAAATTCCTGGGCGTGTTTTGGAATCCATCTGCGCACAGGTGTACAGTGTTTTACAATCATTTAAATTCAAACATGTTTTGGTGCGAAATTTGAAACGTTATTTCTTTGTTGTTTTTGCAACGAGTGCGTTGAATAAAATGAGAAACTCGCCGTCGAATGTTCTGTCTGTTCGAGGCAAATATTTATGATTCTTTGACGCTCGCTAGGTGGAGCCACCGTTTTGGCGGCCACTGCGTGTTGTTTATTCAATTTACCGAACTTTACCTGCGCAGGCTTTCGAAATTTGCTCCCGGCAAATAAATATTCAAAACCAACGCCCGTCGTGGGAAATTAATAACTTGGCCATATCTTTTTGCCTGCAGCCTCTCTTTATACCGGGCCGACTCTCGCCTTTTAAGCCGGGAATCCACTGGAGCAGCGCCATCTACAATGACGCAGACATTGTAGATGGCGTCGTCGACGATGCCAAAATATGCTAACAATTTATTGCAATATTTATCAGTTAGCATGGAATACATATATCGTAGTGGTTCGTGACTCGTGAGGGCCTGGTATTAAATAGTAGTCAATTTTCGTGAATCTTGTTTTCTTTCGAGATCTTAAAAGTGTCATTTTTATGTCAAAGGAAAAATATTTTTTCGAAAGACGGTTCGTCTTTCCGTGCAGAACGTGTGTTCGCCATCCTTGTGAAAAATAAATCCTAGTGATAAAAATTTAATATGGGCTTCAAAAGTGTAATTTCTCTTGATTTCCGGTTAGGCCTAGCCTCCCTGGCCTCATCGAGGCCTAGCCGTTACTGTTCATGGAAAGCTATTCAATTTTTAATCGCCGGAAAGAAAGCCGTCTCTCTCTGATTGACAAATTTAATAACATGGCCTTCGAATCCATCGTTTATTGACGCTATTTACTAATAAAATCGGTCGGCATGCTTGCTACTGGCTGAGCATGGTTTATAGCCATCGACCATTAAAACAGTAAAGTGCATTCCGCGGCGAAAGGTAGTCGTGGCAGCGCCATAATCGAATTCGAATTTGCAAACTCCTCTTCATGTGCCCATGCCTGGCCGCCTGTCAACAGTTCCATTCGTGACTGGAGTAACTTGATGACGTCAGCGATTTCGCAGTGGCGGATTGGCGCTTGTTGATGCCAGGCAGTCGCTCAATTTGGTTTTACCGGCTCCCTGTAGCTGATGCTACTGATGACTGGGGGCCGGATTCGTATGTGCAATGAACTGACTCTTGCGCGCTTAAATTCAAATGGAGGAGAAAATATTTGATTTTGTCCTTTACCAATTATTGAGTTTGTCCCGAGAATTTATTGACACGAAGATCTTAAAAAACTGAAATTGAAAATCTTTGAACAAAACACCTTTGAAGATCAAGAAGCATTTGAGTTTTTCGCAAATATTAAAACTACCGTTTTACCTGACAAGTTACCAGGCAATTGCAGTTTACACATCAATATTCTTTTGTATTTTATTTTATTTCGTACTTTTCGCAATTTGTTGCACACTGGTTAATTTGCTCATTTCCTTAACAACATGTATCTGAAGTCAATCTAAACTGAGATATTCTTTTTTGAAGAAACCAGATTATTACATTATTATTTGGTTCACTACATATCACCTAAATTATGTTTCTATGGCGACGAGTAATCGTAATATCGTGTTAGTAGCCTACATTTTGACGATAGTACAGTATAACAACCCGGGCCCCCGTTCAGTGATGATCACCGCTTGTTTATATACTCTTCTTGCTGAGCTTACAAGCACGTTTAATAGCGATGAAACCGTCCAACGAGTTCATTCGCTGGCAAAAAAAAATATAAAAAAGCACAGCATTTGCCGATATCCTCGCTTGACAGTTTTAAGACTATGTCTGTGAGACGAAACATCTCTTTCCTATATGCAAATAGACCGTCTCTCGCCAACGCGTAGAACCGAAAACTTAGAAGAGTCTGTGAAGAGCACGAACAATCCTTCTGTTCAGTTATCAGCCAAACTCCGCCACTACACTAGAATCAAGAAAATAAATATTGAGCTTTCCTTATCGGTAGGCAAATAAGTAGAGAGAAGTCAGTGGGCGAATCAATAGTCCAACTGTTTCGCTCCAACGCCATCTAGCGAGCATCTTTTATATTTTATTTCCATTGGCGGAACGGTTGAAGAAAAAAAGCATTTCGTTTTTGGATTCAGGCACTCAACCTGACACTAATGATGTAATTCAAACTGAGACAAGTCATTCCGCACTGCTCCTCTCCGCAGGCGATGCGCGCCCAGCGTCTAGCCGGGTCACATTTATCGGTCAATTGTATGTTGCAGAGAAATGTATCAAATGAAGGCTCATGTTTTATTGTGGATTCGATTGTTAGTGGGGGTAGCGAAACCTCGAGTTTATCGTCCTGAGACTTCGCTCTCATATTTTTGCATTTCCTCTCCATGTACGAGTTGGTCGTGGACTCCATGGTCGATAGGCTAAACCACTGTGCTCTGTGTGATTGCCTACTTTCCTGGGACAACATTTTACTATCAGATTTCAGAAATCGATCTTCAGAAATTTTAGAAAGTCTTTCAACGCTACCTAATGACGAGATGATCCATCACTGGTGATCTTGTGGATAGAGCGCCTGTCGTCGTTCAAAGGGTTGTAGGCTCGAGCCCGAATCGGTTCATCTTTCTCCTAGGGGATTTTGATCCAGAGTCGATGCTTCTGCTCGGAAAACATTTTCAGAAATATCTGTGGGCGTCTCAGGGTACAAACGTCACCAAAAACTGGGCGTATCCGACATACTATGTGGTAGACGGAAACGATTTTCAGTTTATCGGTGGAGTTGGAGGGACTCGGGAGGGTTTGCGATGGTGCTCGCGAGGAAATTAACTTTCGTGGGACATGGACACGCGCCGTTTATACTCGTATGTCTCGACGACTGCGCAGTTTCTGCGTGTACATGCGACAGGGGTCAGCGGGTTAATTGGTTAGGGTAGCTGGAGTCTCACTAGGACACGACGCAGCAGCAGTGGCAGAGTGAAAATGCGCTTGCCAAATGATTTGAAGAGAGAGAGGGAGAGCATACGGCTGGGAAATGGAAATAGAGATGCGTTTTATTTGCAGCAGCCGGTCTATTAGACGGGAGAGTTGGCAATTTGTCCCGCTTTCTGAGGGGACAAATTATCCCCCATCAAGCCTACACGCAAATGTAGGTCAAAATCCTCTTTTCGTTCCTTTATTATTCACGAATTGCTGCAACTGGGAACCTTATCCGCAAATAAAATGTGTTGGATATTTTAAAAATAACAATTTGTTTGAGATACACAATTTTAAAAGTGCAATAATTAATATTTATATATAGTATAAAAAATGATTTACTTGCAACTGAAATATAATTAACAATGGTTTTATTTACAACAATGGTCATATAGTCACAAGCGCACATTATAAAATTAGACGCAAGAATTCGTGGTGGATGGAATTAACAAATTCGAAGTATCACACAACAAAAAAAATTGCAATCATTAAGCTCGATGATGTCATCTTGATGGCATGTGACATGTGACTACAATTCCGTTCCATTCACGCCATTATTGATCTCTCATAATCGCGCGTCAACACTTCGCGAGTAAGTTTGTACGACCCGTCGAGGCGCAGTTGGTTAAGCGACTGACTGTGGTTCGGCGGTCCCGGGTTCAATTCCCGGCGCGGGCTTTGGCTCGGGGGTACTGGTGAAAATGTGCCTCTCACATAGTGCCTAAGCACCGAGAGGGGTACAGAATCTTCCAGTGGTGACCCGTCACTTCAGTGAATTAAAAAAAAAAATAACGCCATCTGGCGGCGGCTATCCCTGTCAGTATAATTTCCAATTTCTGGACAACAAGCTTCGTTTGACTTTTGATCTAAGCGCTGATATCCAGGATAAAAAAAATATCTTAAAATATTTGAATGTGGATTACGACGGGTGCTTGGCGTTACTACTGGAGGTCTCGCCGAACTCGATTTTGAACATGAGTTTCTGGATTTCCATTTTGGCGCGTTCGCGGTTGAATGGCGATAGGCGGCGCAACGTGCCAGCCACACTGTCACAGAACGCCTTGTCAGGATCCAGATGCTTGTCCTGTTCCTCGCGCATCATTCTGAGCGCCTCCACTAGGTAGCGCCCGTCGCCGTCTCTGCTGCTGCCACCTGGCGAATGGTACGTGGCCTGCCTGCGTGAGCAGCGCGCCTTCTTGTGCGGCCCGCCCATCAACACCAGGTGGGGCGACGGTGTGTCCGTTAATAGGATCTGGCCATCATCTTCCTCGTCATCTCCATTCTGTTGCTCCAAAGCCAAAAATTGTAAGAAAGCGTTAGCATATTATATCATGCTGGGACTAAGCTCTGGTGCTCCTGTGGGTTTTCTCAAGATCTCACGAATGATCATGTAATTTACGTCCAGAGATTCAACTCAAGTTTAAAAAAACTCCAAATTAAAAAATAATAAAGTTATTTCTAGATTGAGTTGTCATTTTTATTTTTTAATGGACGCGGGTGCTTGTTTTAAAATATATTTTTGAAGCTTTTTTTACGTTAACGTTACGTAAGGCAACTAATTTCTCGATTACATTGAGAACATTGAAAGAAAAACGATTGAAAATAATTTGTTCATTATAGAGTATTTAAAATAAATTATATTCTGAAATGCAATTAGCTAATGTGAATTGAGGTTTACCGCGATCAGCTGGGCCTCGTAGTAGCCGTCGTCAACGTAGGTGATTTCCGGATCCGGCAGTCCGTCTCCGTCCATGTCCGGCTCCTCCTCCGGCCCGACCCCGTCACCCAGCTCCGCTACCCTTTCCTCCTCATCGTCTTCCTCTTCCATGGTCGTAGAATAGCTACTGCGGCTGTTCGTGGTGCTAGCCCCGCCACCCGCGGCTCCTTCTTTGGTGCCACCGGAGGCCCGCGGTTTGAATACGTTGAACAGGAAAGTCTGTAAGCGCGAGAAGTGCAGCCACTTGGGCTCGTAGACGTCGTCGGCGCCCCACTTGCGGGTTTGGTCCACTTTGACCTGCTCCCGACCGTACACTGCGCGCATATTCTTGAATTTGTCCTTTACGTCGTTGGCTAGAACCAATGTAAAGTTCGGATCAAAACATGACATCATGCAGGTTTATACCTTCGTGAATCAATTTGCATACAATCATGATTTAGTCAATATCTTAATTCGATTTATCAAGAACTCATCTGTACCCTGTATGCTCAGGGACAAATATATTTGTGGAATACTGGAAAACATAACAAATTGTCTAATTTGCGAAAAGGAATTGTGTCATTGCGTTTTTAAAATTTTGGCTAATTTTTTAATTGCAAAATGTTTGTACAACTTTTATTTTCAGTGACCATAAGTTTGAATTCTACATGTCGATGTTTACTTGTTCGAAATGCATTCCTTAAGAAAGCTGATCCGCACCGAGATCAGCTTTCTTAAGGAATGCAATATTTTTCTTTTACGCAATATTTGTTTGCTCTTGTATAATTATTTCCAAAATTCATTCCTGAAAAAGATGAGAAATTTTCGAGTTGACTAACATGAAAACGGCCGGCCAGCTTCATCATTTCCCAAACTGTCAGCGAGGTCCTGCAGAGCCATCTCACGGGCATCTCTGTTGTAGTACATCTTGTTTTTGGGATCCCACAGAAAGGAATGTTCTGGGTGGGAAAATGCGAGAAATCAATCTTATCAATCAGAAAAAGAGTGCGAACCCCTTAACAAGAAATATTATCGCTTACAAAAATGGACAACAACAGATTTATATTTCCCGCCTCAGACCGTGAAATTGTCAAATTGTAAGTTGTTCCCTCTGTCCCTATAATGGAGTGAATGGACTTCACCGCAACACATACCTCGGAGCATACGGCCAGAGTGCGAGCTTACTGCATAGAACACACCGTTTATTTATAGTTGGACAGCGCTCTGAGAGCGCTCGCGTTGAAGCAACGCTACCAAGCACGGCTCTTCCGTATCTGAACGCCTGGCCGAGGTGTGCGCTCTTGTTCGCGTGGCCGCGACCGTACAGTTTACCACGTTCACACTAGCTAAACCCTGAGGTGAAGCGCGCCGAGCCATTGGTTTCGTTTGGCTATCAACTCAATGGTACGACACTCGTTTCATTGTGTGTGAACTAGGTATTAATATTTCGAAAGCCATGCACTACTGCAATGGCGGCCAAGGAACACAACGAAACTAATGGTCGGACGGACACAGTTCTTTGGGCACTTACCTCGATAGAATTCGATCACGGTAATTTCTAACTTGGTCGTCCAGATGGGCATCGACTTTTTCGTAAACATCGCCATGACTGAATGTGTGTGTGTGTGGCAGCCGACTGCAAAGGCCTCGTTCGGGCCTACACCCCGGTCCGTGACGTGTGCGGCGGACGCGTTCGGGATCTCTCGCTCTCTCGCACGTGATCTCCCCCCGTTGGCAGTGACGAGGCTACTGCGGAGCGACGCTGCCAGTGACTGGCAATGCGGAGGCAGCGCATGACGTCACGCGCAGATCACGTGACCAAGCGATATTTATCGAGTCTCGTCGCTCGGTGCGTCCGATCACGTACGTTTCGCGAAAGGACATGCTTCGTGGCACCTCGGCCTCGTTGGCAACAGGCGGGGGAGAAAAGTTTGACGAAACTTTCCTGATACTTTTGGTCACTTACAAACTGCATTGTAAAAATTCTTTTGTGGTGAAGGAGTGATTACAAAGCTTTACATTTGGTTGAATCAGTTTTTTTTACGATACGATTTTAATACATGAGCACCCAATAGATGTATTCAATAACTGGCGAATATATACACAATTATAAATGAGCTGTATAAATACATCATGCATGATCAAAATGGTGGATAACACAACCAATAAAACCTAATAAAAAGTACAGTACTGTACTCCGACGCGTTTGTCAAAAAGAAGAGCATGGAAACGAACCATTTTGTCCATAGATGCTGTTGAATACAACCAATAAAACCTAATAAAAAGTACAGTACTGTACTCCGACGCGTTTGTCAAAAAGAAGAGCATGGTAACGAACCATTTTGTCCATAGATGCTGTTGAATATACTCGTTCATATACATGTATAATTTACAGAAATGTAAATCAGACGTTTTTTCGTATACCATGAGGAAACAATAAAATTGTCTCAATTCGTGAGAGAATAAATCTTTGAAAAAAGTTCGAGACAAATTGTGGAAGGAACTTTTTTAATTTGGTTCACGATTGCGTGCTTTTTCATATGAATATGTTTTTAACCTTCTAAATATTTTTTTCAACTTTATCTCTCTTATGCTTCATGCAATTGAAAGTGAAACTCAATTGATGCCCTTGAGCTACTTGCTCTTTGAGCAGCACGATATTTGACCTCGAAATTCTCTCACATAAATCCTGGCATACACAAGTAGTAAGCAGGCATGACGCGGCTGATTGATTTGTTTTCAAAAGGCCTTGATATATATGCACGACAAGTCGATGTCCAAATACATTTACCCTAGAAAGTGGAGGAAATCAATTATAGTGTTCGCCATTTTTGGGCCCTAGGGCACCAAAGTGTCGTTTTCGGAAAAATTGCTGGCGGGCACGAATCGAATCGAGGAGAGTGGTGGCTTGAGAATCCTAATCGCCCTCATCATTTGCGCCATCTTTAGTCGTGCCGTGAAAGTAATCTCGTTGACTGTCAAATCGGCGCACGTATGGTTCGATCGCCGGTTTTTGTGCACGGACAAATGAACTACGTCATCACTGAAGGTACTGAAAAAGGTCTTGGCCTTCCCATTTACGAAGGGTGGGAATTGGCCGCGCACCGCCGGCAGCATTATTTTGTCCACTCCGGCATCCGGGGACGACACACCGCTGCTGTTATCCCCGCCGGAAGCGACGTGCGCGGCCTCTAGATCGCCAGTGTCATTTACAGCACAATAGGCGAACAATTTCTTATTCAGGCTCCTCAGTTTCGCGACGTCATCGACCATCTTCCGGTATCCGTACTCCTTCACCTTGGCCAAAAACTTCCGTTTGAAGTGTTGGTAGATGAAGGCGTCCACCTGGTTCAGCGATTCCAGCTGTCTCGTGGTGGCCGCCGACAGGTGGCGCTTCTTGGTGTCGGCGCGGCGGACGTTGTGCGCAAAGTAGGCCACGTCCTCTAGCGTCCAGCACAGCAACTCCTTCAAGAGGATCATGGATTCGTCGAAATATTCGGCCACCATAACCAATCCGAATCGCTGATCCAATTGGCGAACCTGTTCACGGATAAAGGTTAGGTTGCTGAAGTTGTGAGGGCGGATTCCAAAATCGTAGGCCATCTGGTTGACCCCCAGGTAGCCGTTCGATCTGTCTATGTTGGTCCGGTCAGTGGCGTCCGCCAGATGGCGTTGGGCGACACCGGCGCGGCTGGCGGCGAATTCCTCCAAACTCTGCCGGAAGTGCAGTTCGAGGTGCGCGTAGGAGTAGAGGGATTCGAACAGGGAGACTGGCTCACGTACAATGCTCACGTAGACTGTATCGGCTGTAAAGGAATTGGGAAAAATTAGTTTTTTTAATAAAACATTTGCCACAATGTGAATGTGAACGAAGCTGTACTGAGTTGCGTGAAATAAATTCAGAGCAACGAATTCCATTCTGTAACTGTGAGTAAATTAAATTGAAGAAAAAAGCACATCCTGTAATGCTTTGTTGCCTCAGAATGTCTGTTCTCATAAGTCATTACACAGTTTCCGGTTTATATGATTGTATCAAAAAGCAATTATTTTTGTGGGTCGACAACCCCCTTATATCAAATGTTTGTCGCACAAAAATATTTTGGTCAATGCCCGTGGCCACCTCCTCCTCCATTTAAAGATTACCTGGCATGATGGACGCCACCTCTTCAGCCTGGAACACGGTGTGGTGACAGAAGATGTTGTAGCCCAGGTCGTGCCAGGGTGCCACAGCCGCCATGCCATGGTGGAACGGCGCCTGGTTGCCCAGGTAGTTGCCCAGGGTGGGCAGGACGAACGTTAGCCGGTGTTTGCGACCGTAGCGCATGAGCACGTTTTGAACGCTGCTGCTGGCGCACTTATGGGTCTTGAGGAAGAAGATGTTCGATTTGGCCTCGCATTCTGCGTCCTGGGATTGGCGGTGGAGGGCCGTCGGCTGTGGCCATTCTGACCGCTGACCGCTGGTCGCTGACGAAAGTAGGGGGTCTGAGCTTGCATCATCAGTCGACGACGACGAGCTACGGAGGAAAAATGTAAAACGAGTTTTTCGAAAAATCAAGGACGTCCAAATTAAAATGGATGAGTTTCGTCATCCACTTCATTATAGATTGAGCACACATTCCATAAAACAGTTTTTTTGGTGCTCGTGTTCGCATTTGTGATGATCACTAGATGGCGTCGTCTCTGACTACGGAATTGAATTGTTGACCAAAGTTAATATTGTGGACTTTTGGAAAGCTAGTACTTTGTTTTTAAATTGTTTTCACGACTTACGTCAGTAGTAGTTAACCATCACTGGCGTCTTCAACATAAAATCAATGTTGCCGATGCTTCAGAAAAATCTAGTGTCTTTCGACAATCGCGAAAATTGTTCGTACAGGCCCAAAATGAATAACTGGACCTCTTTAAATGCGACACCAGTGGCGACAATTCGAAGCAATTATCTCATTGCAAACTATAGCAAACATAAATGGTTACAATGTTATTTCCTTTTTGCATTTTTCTAGAATGCATAGTTACTGCCTTAATTTCTAAAGGATGTGCTAAAAAATAGTTCAAATATTTCGTGAATCAGAGGAATTTCCAAACCACATTATTATCTTTTTCTAAATCATTTTTTAAATTTTAACAGCTAAATAGACAATTTAAGTGACTAAATAAAAAAATCTTTTTGTTTTTTCACAGTAAAATATAATAATGTGCACTGCACCTACTTTTTAGAGCCTTTGAAGGGGAATGGGGCGTTGCTCCATACATTTGTTACCACATTACCGCAACAATCTTCTACTCTTTCGAAGAAAATAACTAATATTCTTATCGGGGGGAATACGCAGCAATGCATTGTTCGTTGTTGTTTTTTTTGCAGTCAAATGTTCGTATTGTTCGTAGTCTGATTAACAGTATAGTTTGTTGCACGCAGCAATTTAAGTAACTAAAAAAATATTTTCACTTCAATTAACTTCTTGCATTGTAACACATTGTCGCAATACTACAAGTACTTCGCAGTTTGAGTGGAACGCCAATGACTCTTTAAAGCTGGAGCAGTTCTCAGGTGACTTGTTTTTTTCTTTTCGTCCTGCCGACAATTCGAACCAAGGCGTCAAGTTATTGCTACCGAAATACGGACGCATTAACTACTCGGTAGGCACCAAATACTGTAATTATAATTTGGTGTTGTACAGTCATAACAGACTCTCTTCCTCCACGCTTATGCAAACTCGTATATGGCTTCGGGAGCAAGTGGTCAGCGGGTCATCTGTTCCGCATGACGTGACCTACTTTTTTGCTTGATAAACATAAATGCACGGTACTTCTTAGCTGCTGACCTGGAATAAATCCCACGCAGCGCGATTGTAAAGCCTGTCTCGGTCAGTTGAATACCCCCCTCGTACTGTATCGCTCTAATTGTTATCGTGATTTACCTTTTTTGCAAGTTCAAAAACGGTCTTTTCTTTCTTGCATAATGCTAATCTAAATTAATGTTGGCGTTGTGTCCACCACTATCCGATTTTTCGACGAAGATATGCGGTTTTTTTAAAGAATGAAATGAATAATATGCAAGATTGTGTGTTGGGATTTTTGTTAGCAGAATTGGCGTGGCTCTAAGTTGGTTGAGACCAATCCAGTTCCTAATCCAGTCTCAAAACACATCCTCAGAATGGGAGACTAATAAATTCAACAATGAACACCAGTTGGAGACGAGTACTCATTGTTGCATATATTGATCACAATACAGTACATACAATATAAAAGTTATTGTCTGGTTTTTGCATTTCTAGTGAACTTTAATGTTGAGTATGAATGTTATTATTTATCGCAATTATACTCGCTTTATTAAGATCTGTTTGTATTTTTATTTATTTGTTTAAATACTAGGCTACTTTTCATTCTATTCAATGATGTCTGATCTAGGGAATCAACTAGAAATTGTTGACAATACATCATTCGTGGTTTTTGCGCCGAAGATTTCGCTGCCCTCGCTTTTTCTTTGCAATTAATGTTTTTAGGCGATGCCAAAAAAAGCCAAACTGCTACAGCCATAAGTTTTTAAAATGCTGAGCACGCACACATGTAGATTTAAATAGACACGAGCAACTGTAAATGTTAGATTTTTTTGTTGAAAATGATGTGGAGAAAAACTTACCGAATTGTCCTCGAAGAGTTAGCGAGGAAGTATATGACCAAAACGCTTAAAATAGAAACACACCCGATGCAACTGTAGAAAAATTTCAGTCTTGACACACCGCGAATCCACATCTTGACTGCTTATTTTTTGTGTGCACATGTACGAAGAAACCTCGTCGACAAAAATTCATCTAAAAATCCAAGTTTGATGCGGGAACGAATGTTATACAGTAATCGTCAAAACCCACGAGCAAATCGGTATACATAGATGTCGCATTTGGTGCAACACTTTTGTCCCCTATAATTATGTGTCTCACGAATGTGAACGAGAAGAAATTCTGCGCAGGTACATGCCGCTTGAGGAAATAGTTTTGACTGATACCGAGAGTTAGCGCGAGGCGACGCTGGCGCCGGTGAAATAAGAATAAGAATAAGAAAAGAGAACGCGCGAGAGATTCCGTTGGGTGAGCGAAGGTTTACCTTGGTCATGTTGAATAGATTTTTTTCTACACCATTCCATTGTTATGCGGGCAGTGGAGATGAATGACCCTCACACGATCAGCTTAAGTTATCCGTGAATTGGTGAATATACCGCGTCACGGTCTTAAGTCATTGCATATTCGCGGTTGAAACAGAATGAAGCGGATAAATAAATATTATTCCTATTCAGATCTGCATAGGACTCAAATGCTGTAAGTCTCTGTTCGCGTTAATTGAGGCAATTGTGTGGGAGTCTTTTTTTGTTTGAGGTTGAAAGAGTTATTTATTGCTTGTCAAGATGAAATTGTGAATGCTGGACGCATACCAGGAAAAACCGGTGACGAGAACAAAAATATAATACACACTGGTTTATTCAAATTTAGGACTCCAGGATATATATAGCAAGTCAAAACTATTTTAAAATTAAATTAATGATGAAACAATTTCGAGGCACTGAAAAAAAATATAATCACAACGCGGTTATACAAACATTTATATTTGAATTTAAAAACAAATATTGGTTGTTGTTAAGAACAAATCGCGCTGTGACAGGGATGACTGCAACCGAAAATCCGAAATTATGTATCGCAATGTTCATGGAGTCCTAAATTTTAATAAACCAGTGTTTATTATATTTTTGTTTTCGTCACCGGTTTTTCCTGGTATGTGTCCAGCATTCATAATTTTTTTTATTGATAACATTCTCCGGTGTCCTCTACATATTTGGAATATTGCGTGGTCGCAAGACCGCTTCATGGTTTCCTGTTTATGTGTCATTTTAAGAAAGAATGAGGATGATCAATTCTAGTTTTTCGTCTTCTTTCAAATTGATGACAACCTGAGCACTTTGTGCTTAGGTCTTGACGTTTTACAGTCTCTAAATCATGATTAAAATCATCACACAATCAGACAGATGATGACTGATGGCGCTCCAGAGAATCAACTGATTGATTGCAGTTAAAGTTGTAGATCGAAGAACTATTGCAAGTACAGTCTGTATATTTTGGGTATAGCTCATTACGAAGCTCCTAATGTCGCATCGGAGTTCATCACCGGATCGAGCGCTACTAGTGGCGACTATATCAACCTGCTGTCACCTGATGATCACCAAATGGCAAAATTTGCTCTACCTAGTGACATTGATTTATTACCAAACGTCACAAACTAAATTACCATTTCTAAGCAGTTCAGCTGTAATTAAAAATATACGCTGTGCAATGTGAAATTAAAAGAGACGACATGCGAAAGTGCTCGACCAATAAAACCCTCATTCATCTAAATATCTATTGGCATTGAAATTATCCGAGGAAGTTATCTGCATTTTCCTGCTTTACTGTAGTATTAAAATATACGGATATTGCCACGGTTAATCAATATTTACATATATTTCCAACATTAAATCTGTATCCCCTTATTGAATCTGAAAGAATATCGCAATGTCATAATGCTTTTATGAGACTGATTTGAGCAGAATCGTGTCCCCTATTATAGTTGCAATGCCAATAAAATTTTATCGCGAAGAAATAATCAGGTTGGAAATGACGAAACGTTGACTGTCGTTATCACTTACACATCTTTCGCAATTGAATTTTCTATAGAAATAGAAAGAGAACATCGATATCCGCTCTAGCGTCTCAAGCCGAAGATAATGGGCGCGCCGCCTTTATATATATGACGATATCGTTTTTTCGTGCTTATTGGCAATTTGTATGACACGACTGAATTTTAATAAAGATTGAGTACTCACATACGTATGTATACCCATATGTTCAGTACATGGGGAGTAGCTTTTAACGCGCGAAACATTCTCCCGTGTACACCCGGGGATGGAAATTGGCATATGCCTTTACTGTCGTCACACAATGGATCCCCCGACATGACATATTTCTTTTTCAAATGAAAAATATGTTCAATGGAGTTCCTCCGTGTCTACGTGGGAGAGGAGGGAGGCGGTTATAATGCCGGCCCAGAACAATGGGGGCGCTCACGTCGCGCATATCTCGTCAACCCTTGAGCGTGTGTGT
>JAQGBY010002318.1:0-23700 GCA_034698785.1 Mycogona germanica
GGGATGGTCATGAAATGGGGGGGGGGGGTAGAAATGGAATGGAGAGGGGAGGGACATCTTATAGTTTGTAGTCCTTCGGTGACTTCTTTAAAGGAAGGAGTGTGAAGCGTCGTAAAAGTCGTCTCTCGAAGCCAAACGATGACGACGACAACGGTGATGACGAGGCGGACGACAAGCGTGTGTCACGCATCACACCAATTCGGTCAATCTTCTTATCTTGGCAATAGATGGCGCTGGAAGTCAATTCCATCGTGGACTTTTATAGAACTCCTGCTGGCAATCAATCCATATCGATGATTCAGTCCAATTTTATTTACGCATGTTATTGTTTATGCGCTTACTCGTTCTGAGTAAAAACAAAATTGTGTTGCTGCTGTCGGAGATGTTCATTTTAGAAATGTTGATTACTTGCATTTTAAAACGGATGTGTAACGGATGTAAATAACGCATGACAGGTATTGGTGCCATCTGGTGGCGTTTCAGAGATGCTGCTTGGGTCGTTGAGCCACATGCGAGGAATGATTTCTTGAATACTTTTTATTCAGTAGGTTACGTTCTAAAAATAAAACAAAAAAATGAAAATCGAGACCTGACCAGTGCATTGTGTGATTGCCTCGCACCAAGGGGCAGCACTATCGATTTGAGAAATAGTTTCCGCGACAATTGTGGGTCGTCATTGATTTCAACTTCCAGTCCGAAGGAAGGCGCCTTTAAGAATTTCCTTCGCACGAAAAATTTCAGAGTTCTCCGTGCGGAATTGAACCCGCGACCGCCGCACCTCACTAACACCTGTCCTTGTGAGTTGTGTACGAACAACCAGGACGACAAATACAATACAACTAAGGAGACATAAATAATCTCATTTCTTTCTCTCTCGTAAGACATATTTCTTTCCCCTCATGAAAATTTCGGTTCGAGCAATTTAATAAAAAGACCACTCGTTCAAGCAGGCGCAAGTGTTTTTATGTTAAAACGCGTTTCCAAAACCGCGCGCTTGACAAAATTATTTGCTCAGCCAAGTTTAATAGCCTGGACTTGTGCGCAGGAGTTTGTCTACTGCTGCCCTGGGAAAGAGGGGAAGGGTTAGAGGCCCGGGGCTGGGGCCGAAATATGTCAGCTTTAGAGGTTACACCAACGATATACGATCTTCGTATCGCAATCTGCTCGATGTCGAACTGTTTCTGCTAGTCAGTGTCCGTTGCGGATCGAATCACGAAGACATTTAAAACGAATGTGATGATTCAATTTTTTTTAGAGGTATTCTGCTTCGGTAAATTTACTTTATGTAATTGATGGGCTTGTTTCACATGATTCGCTGATTGAAACATTGCGGAATGCGCTTGTTTCATGGGTTTAATGTGTATGGCATTTTTTATTTGAACCCTGTGTGTTTGAGAATGGGGGGAAAATAAACCGATTCGTTGTTGTCTATTGTGCGGTCTACGACTTTCGAGTCTTTGCCGGTGCCAATGGAGATAACGGAAACGGAGAGGAGCCTCGCTCGAATTCCGTTTCTCACCCATTTACGTCATCGGCCGTAGCTAGGAGACGGCCCGGTGCAGGCATCCACACTACTAATACAGTGGTCCACCACGCTCGAGTCAAACCGACTGAGTAGGGGGAGTGGAGAGGACATTCGAAAATATTTATATACATAGATCTCATCAAATTCTAGTTGCTGAAATAAGTTCTGTTACGCGTTTCAAAAATGAGTTTTGTGTTCTCTTTCGTGACTCACGATCACTCAGTACGCATTTAAGCATTTTTTCTGGGAATTTCTCGATCGTCCCTTGGTCGATCCGGGTCTCGTACGTTAAAGGTGTTCTGGATTTGCGGGTGTTGTTTCATGCGTATTGACGGGCGAGGGGGACTGGGAGGGTTGAGATTGGATAGTTGTCATCGAAGTGGACTTGGCATCTGGTTACCTGGCACAACTGCGAGGTTGTGCTCGAACGTATTTTTTAAAATATTATTATATGATCTCACATGTAAGAACCGGTGGCTTCCAATCTTTAAAAAAAATCTTATGTTACCCAGTGCACTATGCACTAACGTAGATTTTAGCCTGCCTGCTGCCGGCGAAAACATCCGGCTGCCCCTTTTTTGCCCCGTTAACTTATATTAGAGCATCGGGTGAGGGTGAGGAGCATCTTATTACAGCAACTAGATGGCGCCACAAATTTCGCTCGCATCAAGTTTTATCTATAAAAAAAACGTATCTCATGAAGTCAACAATATGCAGACCTGAAATAAGTTGCGTTCGCAGAGGAATGTACGCAATTAATGTCTAGTGTAAATTTCACGGCGATTCGTTTCGGTGTTTCTGAGCTATCGAGCGCACCAGACAGATATTGCAGTTGTATATCCCTGTAGCTAAAATTAAAATTTTCGAAACTATAATTTATTTAAAGAATTCATTTTTGAAACTCGAAATGCCGATGTCTACGAATACATTTTGGCCGAACTCGTCGATGTGGGTTTAGTGAAAACTCCCCCAGCGCTTGTCAATTGTTATAAAATATGCATCAGCGTCACTGCGTCACCGTTACAGGTGCACGCACCTTTCTGGTGGAGCTGCGAAACTACTGCCCCAGTTGCCAGTGTCGGCCACCAGGGGGAGCAGCGGGGATTGTGTGAGGCAGTGTTGGTCATGCACGACGTCAAGTTCTGCCATCAAGAGAGCACCACCGCAGTGGCAAATTCTACAATTCCTTCAAATAGCAACTGAGTATGGGCAATAGCTCATAGAGAGACCTTCTCCAACAGCATCATTCTGCTTTTTACCAAACGCTGTCTCTCCTGGCGTTGTGGCGAGGCTTAATTTAGCACGGCCACGATCGCAGAAAGTACATACAATAATACACACATGACATTTTATCTTCTTTTCTATTCGGTCTCTTCGAAAACTGCAAAGCGGCGTTTACACAGAAGATCGACTTCTAAGGATTCTGAAATAAATCGAGATGTAAACCGATAAATCGAAGCTTCGAGGAGCGGCTCCTAAGAACGTCAATCGCTCCCATCACGAATACATATTGTTCCTATTCTAAAGGGAGCCTCGAATGGGAGCCGTTTACTGAGCGCCTTCTGTGCGCTCACTGAGAGCTACGTTCCGCTCTCGATGTAGCACGAGCGGCAATGGCACAACAAAGAACAGCGCTCATTTTTGACGCCAATTTTTCATACATCAGCGCCTCTACTGAGAATTTGTAAGAAATACTTTCATAAAATTGACGTGCAGCCGCGCCATCTGTTGAGCAAATATTACAACGGCGTGTGGATTGAGCACTGAATCCCTCCATTTAGGCGTAAACCGATCAGATCGTAGGAGTGTCAATCGCAGGGGAGCGGAGCACGATCCCGTCTCCCGCGACCGATCTTAGGAGCAGAATTTTTCCGGTGTAAACTACGCTTTACTGCACTCCTGGCCTGCTCGCCGCCATCTTAGATGCGTGCGCATCGCTGACCGCATTTTTCCAAGTCCTGAACTCACCTCCCCGTCCTCCTTCGGATCTCAATTTTTACTAGGCCAACTTTTCAGTAGTATTTTCTCTCTCTCTTTCGAGCATTCTTGTCGTCTTACTCAGAACGACACGGCAACTCTGGAAGACCGCGAAAAGTTGACTCTAAACGCAATAGTCTTACCGTTATAGTCTTTGCGCAACTTCAGGGTCTTCACGTTGTCAACAAGACATGGCGCTGGTTTATTTTTTATTTTTTTTCACTGGCCCGTTCCGAACGAATCCGAACCGCTTCAGATCTAGACATTAGCAAAAATTCCTAGAACATCTTTATTGACATATTAATAAGCGGCAACGACATTTTCACGACCGTCTTTTTATTTTTTATTCTGGTACATTAAATCTGTTTAACGATTCAACTGTTTCGTTGGATTAATAATTGCGTTCTTGGTGGCCTTTTAATAGTTATCTTTTTGATATCGTTGTTATGATTACTCTGTACAAGGAAAGCTTCCGTAATGCCTTTTGTCACATCCTTCAAATTTATGGGGGCCATATTTTAGGCTTATTCTGTTCAAAGTACCGTTGTTCATTTGCAATTATGGAAATTATCTCATAAATTTAAAATTTTTGCCTGATGTGTTCACTTTCCGAATGCCCAACGTCGAGTTTAATTATCTACGGCGTAAATTATGGAAATTATTTCACCGGTTGAGAACAGTTGAGCTACCACAGATTATGGAGACCTCTGGTGGCGTTCCAGAGAAGCAGTTGGTTTCTTGTAGCTATATCAGATCGATAATTGATCTATCCGTTCCCAGAGACGAATTGGAATTTGTCGGATAGCGCCACTAGCGGTGTCTACATGATAAAACAACGAAATGAACGACATTTAGTGATAAAGCGCATTGGTTATATCATGATGTATTAAGCGAAATTGACTGTCGCGGATATTTCCGCAGCGTATCCGTAAAAATTCGTCTTTGATTGAAAAAGAAAAGACCCATCAAAACTTTTATTCTCTTTTTCTGTCGCATATGGCTACCGGAAATCATCGTTTTTCTTTAGTCCTTACACCTCCGTCGTCCGTATATAACGGCGACAATACTTTTTTATAAATGTACAGTATGTGCCGAATGTACTGTATGTACATATTTTATGTTCGTTCCATATATATATCCGGGCGAGCAACCGCCGAACGCTGATTTCTTCTTCGTACAGCGCCCGAAAAACTCGCTCAGACGAGCGTTTGCGAAATTCGATTTCGTACGGCTTTCTGCTTTTTCTCGAGGTCGTGGTAATGCTCTTGTTGAAGAAGAAGAAATCGCCGGGCTCACACACTCACCGGGGTCTGTGCCATGCTGGGAATACGATGCTGGCGCCGCCAAATGCGCCGACGACAAGTTGCACCGTTACGGTGCCTCCAAACTCTTCCCACTATTTTGAAGTTTCAAATTCATAGACTTTTGCTCCACTCAGTCTATACATGTCTATGATCAAACGCGTTCGATTTGCAAAGAGTTTAAGCGGCTGCTCGGCAGATGGCGTTGGCGATGGATTGATTACATGTTCGCATATGAAAGTGCATCATGATCGGCATTGTGCTGGAGGGCCTTAAAACGCGTTGGTTAAGCACCGCTTATAATCACTGAGTGACGTCGGTTTCCGCTGCGTTTAATGTTGCATTTCCGTCCCCGAATGATTTGGATGTACATACACATGATTTGAAGTCAGGGGTCAGCTACTGGTAAATCCATTTGGTAGAGCCGGCGGAGGAGTAATCCTAAGTTCCAATAAAGTTTCTAGACGTTTCAGAGAACCACTGAATGACCACTCGAAACACTGAAAATTGGAATTCATTCCATTGGTTTGGGATTGGTGTTTTCCCCCCCTAAGTTGAGAGGGGTGGTGTAAATTTACTTTCCCTGATTTGTACGTATTCCGGTTTTGTGTTTGATCGTCTAGAACAGTGATGAACACACTTTATTGTATCGTTCGCCTCGCGCAGGAAATGCACAACATCAGAATAAATTTCTTAAATTTCATTTTCTTTTTATCAATGTAGTGGCAATGGACCGATATTGCGTCTTTAGTTGTGTACCACTATTGCAATCTCCTCAGACCATGGGATTGCTTATTAGCTCAAATTTTGAATAATCGATGAGAAACGTTAATCTGTATTATTTGGTTGTAGGCTATTGCTTGTAGTTGTTATTGCTTGTAGGCTATTTAATGTAATTATTGTAGAAATGTGAATAGAAAAATTGAAAATTTTCGTTCACAAATAAATGACATTAAAATAATTGAGTTTTCATTTTTCAAATAATTTTTTTCTTCAAATTGCTAATCTTAATAACCAAAATAATTTCACAATTCCCAGAATTTCATGAAGCTAATTCTGCATTTAGGTAATTGTTTTTAATTTTATTTAATATTAGGAAACTAACATATTCATTTTTCAATTTTTCTTATTACAGTCCATAAATTACCAAATTAGCAGAGAACATTTTTTTTATAAATATTTATTTTTGATATTGCATATCCGAAATATAATTTTTTTTAAATAAATATTTCGCCTTAATAGGTATCTTAAGAGGATACAATGTTTTTAATTTAAAAAAAAAATATAATTTTAATTATTTTAAAAATGAAATGAGTCGAAAATTAAAACCCGGATCCCAAGAGGATTTAATGGTCCTGTGACCCGTGCTCGATTGGTGCCAAATTACCCTGGTGCTAATTAGTTCCAATAAAATCGGGGCCAATGTTATATATATATAATATTTACATGTAAAATTGACTCCGATTTTTTTTACCCACTCTGTATGTTTTACATACGGCGCATTAATTAACATGAAATATTCGTGAAATCCTTATGTGCCGTTAGTACCAGCGAATCTTCTAGTTTAATTAAATACGTTAACATTATTTTGATTAAAATTAGTTACGATAAGTTTTCTGCAGAACGATGAAATATGGAAATTGTTTGGTTTAGTTTGCCACGTGAGCAGTTTGGTAAAGTGGTCATTCGTGAGCCAGAGGTCAGAGGACAGAGGTGGGAGCTTCAGATCGCGCGAGACTAGTATCGTTTATCGCGAGCCTGAGGAGGATCCAAGTCGATGAGCGCGAAGGAGGTCTCAGGAGGATATGTCGAGAATCGCATCTCGCTGCCAGCGAAAGTGGAGAAGTGAGCGCGAGGTTCGTCCGACTCAGTTGCAGTGACGCTCTCGGCGCGTGTGTCTACGTAATAAGCTATCGGAGCTGTTGCTGCCTGCCGCCAGTGGGTGCGCAAATTCTCCATCTGGCCATCCAGCCCGCCTAATCGACACCCCCACACCTACGATAGCCGAGTGGAGGGAGTGAGAAAAATAATCCTCGATCCGCGCGTCCACCATTTTCCCCCCACCCTCGAGTCGCCAACTGACTTTAGTTGAGTGCGATGTGAGTTTGTAGGGGGTAGAGGGGACCCGACTTACTCGGGGGAGAGACGTTGTTGCGCCTGGCCCGTGTTTTTTCTTCTCTCGCGAGTGTGGGGTTCTGGTGTGTGCCGCGAGAGTCCGCGATTCCGTCGCTCGACTATGCCGCCGTGAGTGAAGTGGAGCGCCGATCGAATCCGAGTTTTCTCCCCGTCGGATGATCGACGAGCTTTCGTGTTGTGGTGGTGGTGGTGGTGGTGGTGTCGGTGGAGAGGCGCGAGACGTGGTGAAATCGTCTTAGAAATAGTGCGGGGCGGTGGGTGAGTCGACAAATTTACTGATCCGTTTCCGGAAGAAGTAAGAAAGAAAGAATCACCTGCTGATTGCTCGAATCGTGATCGAACTTTGTGACGTGTGAAAAACTTTCGCCCAATCAAATTTTGACCGAAAACGGATAACACCACCGTATCATAATCTCCGATTAAATTGTGAATTAGTGCATCATTAGGAAACCGCTGTTCGAAAAGCGGGTCTCAAGACTGATCTAGAGCTGCCCTAAAAAAATTCTGGTTCACTGTGCCACTTTCCTTCCGTTGAACTAACCGTGGAAGTAAGTGTTCCCGTCGGCCATCTCAGTTCGGAGAACACAGTAACCAACCTGGCCACGGCCACCTCTTCTCCACCTTATTCATCGCTCACACACCTATACACAATACATCCATCGAATCTCTCTCTCTCCATAATGTGGATTGCGGTAAGCTCTCCATAGCTCGACTATCCCCCACTCCCCGAATAGGCACTCCACCATAGCAGCCATTGGCAGAGAGTGTGGCAGACACCCCGCTCCGGCTATATTTATCTGCTGTTTACGACTGACTTCTCTCTCTCTCTCTCTCCCCAACTCACACCCACCTTCGGCGCACTTTTCCACACCAGCCCCGGTCTTTCCCCAGTTCCCGATATCACCCCCTCAAGTTGGGAGATTGTTGTGAGGGGTGAACAATAATTTTTCCCCAAAACCTGTGCTGTCTGTTGACAACAACAACGCCGCCGGTGTCTGGTTGTCCACGAACGAGTGCCGGGAGACACGGCCATTGACGACGTCGGCTCGCAATTATATTAGGAGGTGGGGGTCGTCGTCGTCTATACTCTGGAATTAATAGTGGTGGTTGTACGGTGGAACGAGAGTCGTTTAGGTGAGAGTGTGTGTGCGTGGGGGGAAGTTTTATGAGCTGATTCGCCGGTGTAAGTGCGGGTGGCCAGGCTCACCTGCTGTTGAGGAAACCCTATTTTTTGGGGAGACAGTGACTGATGTGACGCGAAACTATTTCGGGAAATTCATTGTCATTATCTGGACTGTGTGAACTGTGTGAACTGTGTGGATTATAATTACGCGAGTGGTCAATCAATCCTGCGTATGTCTTGTGTCGGGTGACTGGATATCCGGATTTCAGTGAAAATGCTGATGGACTTCGAAAAACTCTCGTCTGAGTGAGTAAGCCCGATTAGAATATTTTTTTTTGAAAAACAAGCTGGTCGTGTAATATTTTCGAAGATTTTTTTTGTTTTTTGCGGCGTGTCGAATTTCTGCCGTTTCAAATGTAGGCCGGATTAGTTGTCTGCCGGAAATGGTGACGGGCGTCGACCGTGCCGGAGATCCAGCGAGAGAGGCGATGCCGGATCGGTTGACCGGACGCTGCTGCTGCCCCTGCTCATTACCCGCCACAACCGTCATCCGCGCGGCACCACATCCGTTTCCGTTAGGTCGATCCAGCAAGGACAGCTAGATCCACCTCTTGTCTGTTTTTCATTTTTGAAGGACAGACGCCAACCACCGGACATCAACCACGACGAACCAGCCCAGGTGTGACGTGGAGAAGCCACCTCCAGGGGGAGTTTGTTGTCACCGTCTGTTTGTATAACTGATACGGTGTGGCGCTCGCGTTGACAGGTGGATTCGGTGGTGGAGTGTGTTTCGGATAGTAAAAGCTGAGCTGAGCTGATCACGTGATCTGGTCAGAAGGTGTGACGCGCGTTGTTGGTGACAGTCTTCAGTCGTAGCACTTTCCAACAAGCAAAATGGCGTCGGTGGCCGCCTGGCTTCCGTTCGCGCGGGCCGCCGCCATCGGCTGGGTGCCGATCGCCAATAACCCACTTCCGGCACCTCCGGTCCCCCGTGACCGTGGCAAGCGGGACGACGAGAAGGTGATCGTGAATGTGAGCGGTCGTCGTTTCGAGACGTGGCGCAACACGCTGGAGAAGTACCCGGACACGCTGCTCGGCTCCAACGAGCGTGAGTTCTTCTACGACGAGGAGACGCACGAATTCTTCTTCGACCGCGACCCGGACATCTTCCGCCATATCCTCAACTACTACCGCACCGGCAAACTGCACTATCCCAAACACGAGTGCCTCACCTCCTACGACGAGGAGCTGGCCTTCTTCGGCATCATTCCGGACGTGATCGGCGACTGCTGCTACGAGGACTACCGCGACCGCAAACGCGAGAACGCCGAACGCCTGCTGGACGACAAGCTTAGCGAGAACGAGGAGGACAAGTTGGCCGCCCAGGGCACCCTGCGCCAGCGCATGTGGCGCGCCTTCGAGAACCCGCACACCAGCACGGCCGCCCTGGTCTTCTACTACGTGACCGGCTTCTTCATCGCCGTCAGCGTCATGGCCAACGTGGTGGAGACGGTGCCGTGCGGCCTCCTGCTGGGCACCGCCAAGCACATGTCGTGCGGCGAGCGCTACAAGCTGATCTTCTTCTGCCTGGACACGGCCTGCGTGATGATCTTCACGGCCGAGTACCTGCTGCGCCTGTTCGCCGCTCCGGATCGCTGCAAGTTCGTGCGCAGCGTGATGAGCGTCATCGACGTGGTGGCCATCCTGCCCTACTACATCGGGCTGGGCATCAAGGACAACGACGACGTGAGCGGCGCCTTCGTCACGCTGCGCGTCTTCCGCGTCTTTCGAATATTCAAGTTCTCCCGACATTCCCAAGGACTGCGCATCCTGGGCTACACGCTCAAGAGCTGCGCCTCCGAGCTGGGCTTCCTGGTCTTCTCGCTGGCCATGGCCATCATCATCTTCGCCACCGTCATGTTCTATGCCGAGAAGAACGTGTTCAATACCCGCTTCACCAGCATCCCGGCCGCCTTCTGGTACACCATCGTCACCATGACAACGCTGGGGTACGTACTCACAAACAACTTGACACTTAACTAAGTTACCAATGGTCGCCGCTGGGTGGCGCCTTGCAAGTGGCCGCGAGAAATATACTCTAGTATTTAGTATTTGTGGCGTATTGGCGTATTTTTTCACAATAACATTCGATAACGAATCGACCAGTGGCATGCTCACATTGGTTCTAACTCGAAAAATATGACTTGTAGAAAGACGTAGTTCGACGTCAAAACTATATAATGTTTCGTCATTGACAATTGTTCTCATTGTCTGGAACTCGTGACAACTAAGTCATGTCGCCTAAATCAATTAACGATCATTTTTAAACGTCTAGAAGATGACGATATCAACGCCATCTATTGATTATGCGAGTTGCCACTAATTCGATATGTGGTCAGATCCCCGGTGGCCATCAGCCTGTTGAGCATATTTGCTCCGTTCGATCGTTCACCGAAAGACGCACGCAACATGTATTTTTCCAATCGGTGGTTGCGACCATCAATGGGAAAGTGGCTTTTGTCGGCGCATTGATTTTTGCTCAATTTGTTTTGGGGGGAAAATATGACAACAGGTTGTTTTTCGAGTGTTGTCGTCAGCTATATACCATTGAAGTCTCGTGTTCCTCAGACTGTCGACGTTTGCGTCTGAAGGAGGAGCAGCTGATTGCGCTCCAGAGAAAAATGTCCATGATATTGAAACGAGTATTGCGCACTTAGCTATTCATTAAAAGTCATCATCATATATCGAGATAATATTCTGTTTTCGCTTTTCGATTAACGTTTTTATACACAGTGGATTTCAATTCCCACGAGAAACCTGGAAATTTTGAAATTAAACTTGAACAAGGTATTGGTGCAGGGGCGTTGAAATGAACTACTGAATCGAGACCCGAGTTTCACCGGCTTTCGAAATGTCCCTATTGAGTAATTAGGTACGTGCCATTAAATCTCGAAAACAACAACGGTTGAGAAAATTACAACCAATGATTGTTCGTTCTGATACATTTACCGTTTCCTGGATAGGTTCACCTGTAATAAACGTTCGAGTTAGCTAGACGTTGGCGCAGTGCTTCACGCCATCTGGTGGTAGTTTCTCCAAGTAATTTTAATTTGAATGGCTTTAAATTATTTTTTTAATGAGTTTTTAAGTGCAGATAGATGGAGATGATCAGTTATCAGACATTGAGTAATCCTAAGATAGATGGAGATATGTGGTATGGCTTCCAATTTATTGGAACACTAAGTATGACCACTGACAACTTTTTTCGGTGTACAGTCCGAAGATGAACTTAGGAATCGTCACGGAATCTAAATCCTCAAAATCTCATTTCCCAAGTGAAACGAAATGATCCTGTAGGGATATACACTACAGTGAATTAAAAAAGAAATGGGTGCTTCCAATTTTTGTCACCATTTCAACCTGACCATTTCTACTCTCTTAGCTAGCCCAGGAGGAGATAAATAGAATTTTTGACGTGTCAACCAACGTCGATCAGGAGGGGCGCATGTTTCAAGATCTGAAGCGGAAATGCTCGCAGCGGAAGTGCAACACTAAACACGTGATTATAAGTGACGCTTAATCAACGCGTTTTAGCGATCTCCAGCACGTTTACGTCCGAGTTTGTCTTTGAAAAAAGAACCTACCGAAGTGCACCCTCCCCAAAGGAAAAGCTCTTAGTTCGAAGAATGTTCTAGGCTCATCTCCAGTATCTGCCCCAATCCAAGAGGTACAAGGATCTCCTCTAGTAACTTTGGCTGAACTCTGGAAATTCCCCAATGGAAACGATCGCAACACTGCAGCAGTTGAATGCGACGATAAACGATAATAAATAACAACACCACCGCCACCACCGCCAAGCCATTAAGTTATTTCTGGGGGTGAAAAAGAAACAGACAGTGCTGAAAGGATACAGCTTCCCCATGTGTGTGTGTGTATACGTGTATGCATTTAGCGCCGAACAAAACAAAACAGCAACTGTTTCACAAATATAAATTCGAATGGGTGTGTTTCTGTGTTTTCGATTGGTTTGGTGATGGTGGTGGGTGGTGGCGAGGATTCACACATCTCTCCAACCAACCCCACCACCATCGAAAAGCGGCCCCATGTGTGTGTTCGCCAGGAAAAAAATTCGTTTGCAAAATAGAATGAGATCAACAGCGCCACCTGCTGCCAAATTTATGAGCGAGAATGACCTAGATCTAGGCGCGAATATTCGACGCCATTATCTTAATCTCTGGCACTTGGGGGAGAGTGGGAGAAGTGGGGTCGGGTGGGGGTAAACGCAGCAGCGGCGTTAAAAGTGTTTTCCTTTATTTTTTCCGAGTGCTTCTCTTATTTTTCCTGCTCTCGTTCTCTCTCAACACAAATGTTTCGAAAGTGTTCATCGTTGCAATTTCGAAATTCCTGTTTTGCATCACGTTAAGCTTGATTCGGTCAACCCTGAAGTGAGAGCTGGATTGCGCTTGGTGAGACTGCACAGGTCATTTTCGTTTATCCTAGGTCTCAATGCTGGGTGACCAACACGATCACCAACAACAACTAGAGTTCTTTCTCAAGTTTGTGGTAAATTTACCAATCATTTCCGGTTGCAATTCAGTTAATACAAGGTGGCTGAAATCTGTTTTGGGACTAAATAGGAATTTGTATTGCACTTCGGATTACAACATTCGTTCATCCCAGAACGAGGGTTCAATTCCGGAAGTCTACGGAATTTTTCGGACGAATGCGTCTTTCTTTTAGAATGGAAGTAAAGCGTTCGACAAAACGATATTTTTCGTTTAGATTTTTATCTACGTGTTACGGAGGTCCACCAACGCTTCCGCCCGAAACACCTTCCTGGGACGACCTGCAATTTTTACCTCACACCTAATCGCACCTAAAGTTTGAAATTGGGATTGATGTAGTCTTACAGAACGTAGTCCGTTATATGGTGGCGGAGTCTTCGCCATTGCAGACGTTTATCCGAAAGAGAACGAGTGGCCCCGGCGAGTGCGAACATGTTTGGGAAACAATAAAAAAAAGTGGTGCCGTTGTGATGATGATACGCATACACACAACTTTTATTTTTATTCATGAAAATTGTTGTTGGCCTGCAAGAATTTGTATACATACATAGAAGAAGGGTCTCGTTTTCGTCCAGTGCTGCCTGCAGGAGGCGAGAACAGAGAAAACCAAGAGAGCAATGAATTATTAAACTATTCATTATTTCTTGGTCACACACACACACCCTTTCGGCTGCATCAACGCAACGTCTCAAGATTAGCATGTAGAGGTAGAGTTCTGTTCCTCTAATATCTTGGTTGTAGTTTCTCGCAGAGATAGACAATATTGTTGAACTCATTCTCATGTTCGTCGCGGTTTCAGGAAGAGATTCGAGCGCGATATCTCATTTTCTGTAATGAAGATGGAGTAATTCGGTGCAACAGCATCCTCCATTGTTGCGGTACAACCGGAAGTGACAGGGAAAATATGAAAATGGCCTGCCGACAACCCCCCCCCCCCCCCAATAACGATCAAAAGAATTCGTGAATAGTTCATTTTTTGGTTTATGGCGATGTGCAACTTTATAAATTGCGTTCGTGTAGTGGCATACCAATGATGCACCAAAATGAAATGATTCGAATGCCTGACAATGATGTGTACAATTATTATTAGGTTGAGTGTGTGTGGATGATCATTGTGATCATGTTAAAAAAAATAAGATTTGTGCCATTGGGAAGGTTATTTTTAATGAATGCCGATAGGTATTGTTGCAGGGTGGATCGACTCTCATAATTTAATTAAATCGATATGATTATTCTTAAAGTTTGTGTTTATGAAATGTCACATCGATCTCTCACGAACGGCGTAACGCGGTGTAATACAATTTTTAACTGGATATAAGGCCCACAAATTTCAGGTCTCGATATTGTCGAGGTCGAATAGGTCGAGCTATTCTGTTTCACCAATCGCCATCACGGCGTCTCATCGTTACAGAAACAGTACAGACGATTGAAGCGGTGAAAGCCACAGTGGTGTAATTCGATTTTGACAGAAACAGTACACACAATTGAAACGGTGTGTAGCTAAGTGGTGTATCTCCTATTTCTCAATTCGAGAAAACCCCCACTTACACTACAATAGGATTAACCACTTCAATTAACGAACTTGCTTTTAACGAAGACAGAAAATTGATAAATGTCTTTAGCAAGAGATTCTATTAGCGTCAATAGGATGCTCTATTCAAACAGTTAAATTGCTAAATAATTGACATCATTTAAAATAATCTAGCTCAGCACAATCGGCAAAACAGAAATCCATTTTCCGCAAGTCCGTATAAAAAGCGCTGACAACGTTTAAGGATTTTCCATGTCTTTGCCAGAAAAATGTAAAAATGCTGCCGCCATAAATATTCAACTTGGCTTTCGGGGGGAGTGCATTTCTTTTGTTTTCTGTCTTATTATTATTGAATATAAAGTACGTGAATTGCGCAGCACATATGCTCGCCTGTACATCTATCTGTGATACACACGTATATATAGTTTGAACTCGGGTGTATTGTATATATATGTACATGTAAACGCGACACATAAAATGCATATGTCACACGGGACATCTGCAATACTGTACTACTACTACAAGGGAGCCAAGAGAGACCCCCTACGCACTCCATATATACAACGTATGTCTACAGCAAAATGACAAATTGCGTTATTTTTTATCGCCCACAATGATTTCGTTGTCTAATACCGCGCGAAGAATATTCGAACTATTTGTGTCGCACACACAACGCGCCTCGCCGGGGATAATAATTCCGTCTCCGAATTGCTTTTCTATACCCTCCCGAGACCCTCCCTTAACTCCCTCTCTCCCTCTTCCAACCACGCTGAGACGAACCCTTAAGATTCGCTATTCTGATCTAAAAGGGGGCCGCAGTTACGGGGAACTAGCCAAATTACAATTACAAATTTTACCCGCAAGCAGCGCCCAAGAGAGGGACCTATGGCTGGAGTCGAAAGACCAGTTGGGGACAGAAATGGATTTATTTAAAAAGGCTGTGGATTTGAGGCACTGTCTGACCATTCCACTGTCTACACACTCTAGGGAAATAGGAGTTAAAATATGATGTAGATGCTAAATCTAATGATGTAGATGCACATTGAAGCTCGTTCACCATTCTAGTGTGGCCCCTTCTTCTACTTCTAGGAGCTGGGCACATCCAGAGTCCCCGATATCAACATTACAATCCCCCTTCAGAATCCTGACCAGCAACCTTACACTGATCTCCCTCCTACGATCTTCCAGTGTCTCCCAACTCAGTTTTGACAGCATGTCTGTGACACTGTCACTTCTTCCAAATCTACAGCTAAAAAATCTCGCAGCACTTCATTGAACCATTTCAATTTCCCCTACAAGCCCCACATGGTGAGGATCCCAAATGGAACTGCAGTATTCAAGCAAATGTCGGATCAAGGAAAAGTAGGCCACTGACTTAACCGTGCTTGGAAACCCCTTCAACTCGTTTTGAATAAGTCTAACCCTAGCATTTGCAGCACCAATCGATGAACCTAGTAAATTAGCCCTTTGATTAACCTGAAGTAGGCTCACCGTATAACTAGGCGATAATAGGATGAGCTACAGGTCTCTGGAGGACATATCGTTTTCGTTTCTTCTCGTATTTTTTTTGCCTCGATCTATCTCTGCCGTCCTCTTGACAACAGTCGCTCATTAAATCCTTCAAAAAATGAGCCAACACGAAAGGATTTATTTCTTTCCTCATTCTCTCGCTCTCTTCCCTGGCCTGTCTTGCCTTGAAGATGGTACGTGAAATCTTTGCTCGCTCTCTCTCGTTATTTCGCAGCGCCCCCCTGTGGGACTTGGCTGTACGTGATGCCATCAGCCCTCAGTGACCCACCAGACATTCCTTTTGTCGTTGGCTGTCTTTTCATTGGTCGCGCTCACTGCCTACTCCATTTTTTGTGTTGCTTTACCCTACTCCCCATCCCCCCCACCTCCTCCCGTCGTTCCGAAGCGAGACTTTTGGTCGTCCGCCAATATTGTACTGAAAACATATCAATGACCCGTTTACCATTTCGTCGGTACAGTTTTGTTGTCTCTTCTGGGCTCGTTTTTTTATCATCTATCCCTTTCTTCGAAAAAGCCTTTTCTCCTCTTTTCTGAATGCCTCGTCAGGCGATCCTTTGCTAAGAGAGAGATGGAAGTGAGGATACGGTTGGCTGTATTTATCATCCGGGGACCTTCCTCGTTCTGATCGCACAACTTGATGGAATGCACACACTACTAGTGATTGTATCCCCTCTGCGCGTGACAGTTCCAATAGATAATTCTTGTGACGCAAATTCACTCGTGGAATAATAATTGAGATATAAGTAAGATTGTGACGAAGAAAGGTGACTACTTGAAAAGGGTCACAGTTGATATTTGAGTAAGTGAACTGACAAGGGGTAAGTCCTGATTGTATATTGCGGTTGAAATTGTGTTAGTTTTAAATAAGGCCATAGTCAGATCGGGGTAAGTGCATTCGCATTTTTCTCTTATTTCCCTGTATGAAACATGGAGTCACTTGCCACTTTGCTTTGAGGTCGAACTACATCTTTCTCCCCATTAGTAAGGCAGGATAGTTTAGAAAATAGACATGTCACGGAAGCGTGTCGATTTCACCATAACAGGGGTGACATATCATGACAATTCCCCCTCACTGTTGTCAATCGGAAGCAGAGTTTTTGTTAGAAAAACAATAACACTTCAACTCGCACTACCCATGCCATTTACATCATTCCTGAGCTTTGCACCCTTCACTATTTTATCATCTGTCTGTCTGATCAATACATTTCCCGTTCGATTTTCTCTGCTGCTTAAGAAAATATATTTTGACGTGTGATATTTTCGTGAGAATTTTTGGAATTAATTAAACGACTCGTCATAGCCCAGTTGGTTAAGCGACTGACTGTGGTTTCGGCGGTCCCGGGTTCGATTCCCGGCGCGGGCTCTCGAAAATTTCGACCCCGGGGTACTGGTATAGTGCCTAAGCACCATGAGGAGGACGTAATGCCTGTAGTGCGGTTGACTACAGTTGATGGGAAACAAAAAAAAAGAAATAATTTAGCTGGATTTCGACGAAATATTTTTCATTTGAAATTATTGACATTATCAAGCAAATCTAAATTCGATCGATTACTTTTTGTTTCGATTGTGGTACATCATGTATAATTTCGTTGAGATATTTTCCAAATAGTCGAAATGAGGTTTTTGATGTGGCTTTTCCAACAGTTGCTTGAAGCGCAGAGCATCGGTCGTCTATTTAAAACAAGTTGAGTTTTTCATCTGAGTCACTTTTTGAAGCGCGCGTCCGTGGATACACGAAATTCCTCCACTTTTTGCTCATCTATATTCGCCCAGTCGCCAATTTCTATTTATACTTCTATATTAGGATCGGCCCACCAAGAATGTCCCGCTTATAGACGCGCTTGGCAGCACTGCGGGCGCCATCTTTTGTCATGGCGCCGGCTGGGCACGCGCGCGCCCGTCGTCAGGAGCGACGACGCGCGCGCCACCTGCCCTACTGGGGGGAGATGTGTTTGCACGCGACAGCACGTACTATTAATCCGATCGTCGTTGTGCCCACTCACCTAGTGCCGGACCGCAAAAACACTTAGCGCGAGGCTCGTATTCCCAATTTTTCCAATTTTTGATAGAATAATATTGACAAATCACGAGACTGAGACGGTTCCGGGTTCGATTCACGGCGCGATCTCGTAATTTTTTTATTATTTCCCAATCAACTGTAGTTAACCGCACTACAGGCATTACGTCACCTTCATGGTGCTTAGGCACTTTGCGAGGGGAACGACCAGTACCCCGGGATCGAAATTTTCGAGAGCCCGCGCCGGGAATCGAACCTGAGACTGCCGAGCCACAGTTAGTCGCTAAACCAACTGCGCCACGACGAGTCGTACTCGATCGATAATTCGTAATTCGATCGATTACTAGTGAAACTGTGCCACCCTCAAATAGTGACATTGAGCCGTACTCCAAATTTAATCTCCTAAAATGATAATTGTGTACCAAAGCCCTAAAAAACAGGACCAGCCATATTTGAATACTGTTATCAGTTTCTGGTTAAAAATGAATTAATTCATCACACAATTAGGCTAACTGAGTATAAAATTAAATGAATTAACATCATTAAACATTTCGCTGAATCTGTAGTAAAGTATTGTAACTTGCCGCAAGAAAAATGATGAGTGTATAATTTCTTTCACCAACCAATCATAATTCTACATCAAGATTTGATGTCACAAGAGACTCGTTCTCGTGGTCTCGTCTTGAATTTACGTAAGTGTAGATCTTGATAAGACAAAAACGAAATGGCGTGGGGTTGTATCATCATGGCAAAAATATAGTAATAAATAATAAAGACAAGACAAATTAATACAGGGGTCTTTCCAAAATGATTCAGAAAAATATTTTTGTGTCGCCGGCCTTGAGTCGGTGACTGCACAACATCAACCTGCATTGTGCTGTGTCGTCCATTGTTGTCGCATTGTTGGGTTTTACAGAAGGTGGGTGGTGTGGTGGATGGTGGGGGGAGGGGGAAAGCTGATGGAACGAGAGAGGGGAAAAATTTGAGCCCCGGATAGAGATGCAATATGCATGCATGTGTAATAGCCGGGGCCCCCGTCACTGAACCACACATAAATGTGCTGTCACTAGCACCTCACACTAGGGAGAGAAGAGCTAGCTGTAGAGTTGCGCCCACTCGTTAAATTTAGTTCGGAAATAATCTCCCGGGGTCTATTTTTATGGACACCGCCGTACACGACCACCGCCACTGCCACCGCCCCTACTCCATTACTGTGTCGCCATGTCATTTCCTGTGTGCTGGTCGGGGCTCGGCAGCACTTGCATCTGCATCTGTCACTCATCCCCTTTATTTACGGTGACGCACACACACACCTGTTGTGTTGTTGTTTTGGTCGAGAATTGACTGCGCATGCGTCATACAGGAGGACATCGATGGAATCGAGAATCCAAACGAATGGCGACATTTTTTAAAAATGCCTCGTTGGATTTCGGACCAAAGCTGGACGAAAGACGAACGAAGAATTCAGTGTATTCGTATGATTGAATCCGAATCGGGTGGTAATTGAGAAAATTATTCATAACCAACGAACCCTTCTATTCAAAATCTGTTGAGAATTTGAAGAACGTGTACTAGTTACGAGTAAGCGATTTTTAGATGTCTTGTTGAAAGTACAGACTTCTGTTTCACTCAGTCTTGATTCTTGATCTTTAGTCTTGATTTGCGATGAGTTTAAGCGACTAAACGTGTTTCCTGTTGCACTTCCGCTGCGAGCACTTCCGTTGCATGTCTTTTTTTTTTTTTTTTTTATTCACTGAAGTGACGGGTCTCAACAGGAAGATTCTGTACCCCTCTCAGAGCTTAGGCCCTATGTGAGAGGCACATTGTGTGTATGTCTTGGAACACACACCAATCCCGAAACACGCTTCAAGCGACTAAACGTGTTTCGTGTTGCACTTCCGCTGCGAGCACTTCCGTTGCATCTCTTAGAACACACACCAATCCTGAAACACGCTGACACGTCAAAATGCCGTTCTAATCAGTGCAATACACACATTCTAACTAGAACAATCTGTGCAGCACGACTGCAAGCAGTGATTGCGAACGTTTAAGGGGCAGCGATGTATTTGAGATTCATTTGAGACTGCGAATATCTTTCGGTAAAAGAGCAGAACAATAAAATCGATTTTTTCTAGCCTGGATGACGAACTCCTTGGAGCTCATAATCCAACACCGATACTCTGCAGGTCTCGAGAAGATCATGTTGCAGTCGGCATGTTTTTGGAACAACGGCACTAGTGTTTCTGTGTGGAACAAAGCACCCGTGGTGCCGTTCTTTGGCCCGTTTCTTGACGTGTCGAGGTGGACGGAAATAACCCGATCCACGACTACCGAAACGAAAAACAACAAGTGGGCGGAGTGCAGTGTGTAAGGGGGGGGGGGCGAGAGGGGTGGCTTTAACGATAAATGGCGATAGGTTCAGCAAACAAATATAGCAACGGGACTGCATCGTACACTGAAAAGTCACACCAGCGACACGCTTATCGTGGGAGATTTATTTTTGGGGTGGGGATGTGACAGGGTGATGTCATAACAACCACTCCCTTCATGAATCTCGCCTCCCATCCTTCTGGTTTTCGATACTTGCTGAAAGGCCAATTTTGGCGGCCATCTCTCTAATAAACATGCCGGCATTACCGTCAACAAACACAGTCCATAAATCGACTAGGGCGTCCTCAGTCGGTCTCTGCGAATTTTTTTTTGTCTGTCGAGATACCGACTTGACTCCGACGGAGGGTTGGCGAACTACAATGGAATGGTAAAGTTCCTACTACTACTGTAATTACAGGGTATTTGAACTTACAGTGTGTGTGTGCAGAATTTCCCATGTCTAATTTAAACGTCTAAGTTCAAACGCTTAATAGGTCTGAATATTTTTGCATGACAATTTTATGTTTGACCGGGGTCACGTCACGCAAAAGATACGTCAAGGATTTGTAACCTGTGACGTCAAATAATGCACAAGAATGGGAATAGATGAGGAGCGGAGGGTTGATTAGCTGTTATAATTTATCCGTAATTCATAAAATATCATCACTCGAAATTTATTTCTCTCAAAGATTATTATGGTTAGAAGACAAGTTTTAAAATTTGCGCGCTTTGAGCAATTTCACTAATTTCATTTTGCTATACGGCGCAGCAAGTGAACACTTTTACTAGTTCATTGGATTTTAAAAGATTTACAAAAAATGCGCTTCGATCCTCTTAAACTTTTGTTGCAAGCTCGTTCAGACCAAAAATGATTAATTACTGCGAGTATTGGGATCCAAAATTGGGAGGGGGGAAAGAGAGCAAGAGAGAAGGGGCGCACATTTCTCCTCTCGCCCCAGGCGTCATAAAAGCTCAATATAGAACTGATACTGCAATATAATTCGTGTCCACCGTGAGCCATTTGCTGGAACAAGTTGTGAATAGAAACAATAATTGTTATTAGCATAGTTTATTTACACAGGTGTCCCCAAAGTCTCCATACATATGACATGTTAGAAAAATATAAGAAATGAATGGAGACTTTTGAGATACTGTAGATTTTCTGACCTCCCCCTTGCTTATATTTTATAAATACACGATAACTGGATGTGACATATCTTGTAGTGTTGTAGCTTTTTTTGGTATGGACATGGTTGTAGTGGCGTAGTTTATTTATTTGACTAGTCAGAATAGTTTGTCTTTTTATTTATTATCCTTGGAAGGAACAAGATAATCATCGCCATATTCTTTGCATGTTTTTCACAATGTATTTTGTTCTTTGAATTAAATCGTATTAAATTCCTGAAATGATAATTATTATTTTTTTTAATTCACTGAAGTGACGGGTCACAACAGGAAGATTCTGTACCCCTCTCAGTGCTTAGGCTATTATAATTATTAATATATTTTTTTATTAATATAATATAATATAATTATTAATATACGCCTTTTTATAATTATTAATTATAAAAAGGCGAATCTTTTTTTGTAGACGTATCGGACTGTGCGAGTTGAGGATGAACGAGATCACGAAAAACGCGAAATGACGAATAAATTTTTTCCAGAATGCTAGTAACAATTTTTAAAATAACATGTACTTTATAAGACATGAGAATATTTACATGGTTTGTTGAGACCGTTTAGAGAGTATATGCTTTTGGACTAGTCCATGCAGATTTTATCTGGTTAAATTCTTTTTTTTTTCATGATTAAAAATGAAGTCAGAGATTATTCAACGCGTTTCAACGTCTCACCAAAGTTATCAACGTAAAATTAGACTTGGATCCGTGGTTACGGGTGGGGGGGGGGACACTCGATAACATAACCAAAGAAATTTTATGTTTAACGGATTTAAATGCATGCACGAGTGAAATGGTTACTGCTCATTTTTTCTATTCTCGACCCCTTTTGATGCGAAACATAATACAATTTTAAGCTTAAACATGGAGTTGCGTTGAACCCATGCTTATTTCTGATTATCATAAATTCTAGATAGAATGGGGGGGGAGTGGAGAAATGTTACGAGTACTATCCATTTTTGCATTGTCGCTTGCATATTACTCGAGGATGATGATGGTGGTGGTGGTGAGGGGGCGTACGTCATTTGAAAGCTGGAAATACGCATCGGCAAGCAATAAAAATGCCTGTTCCAGCGATCTCGCTCGTAAAACTCATTTTTTGATTTTGATAATTTCGCGCAACCCGTTTTGCTCGGCGCTGATTTCTAGGAGTGAGGGGAACCTGAGGCTAGGGTCGGCGTCGACGTTGTACATTATTGCAATTTCTCTCTCTCTCTCTGTCTCTTTCCATATATCGGCGTGTGGGGATCGTTAACCACTTTGGTCCCCTCCCCCCGCTTAGACGTATTGTGTGTAGTTTTATGTCGGGAGCCGTGACATGCGCTCGGTCCTGTCGTTAGCCGGCTGCTGGTGGAGTTCCATGTACGACAGGGGTGGACGAACTGGGGGATGCCAGTTGATGGGACAGTGGCGACAGAATGTGTCGCGCCTTCGTTTGGCCACTAGTTAAGACTTATTTCTCGAAGGAAATGTCTCTATTCGTTCATGGTCTGGACAAGCTTTGATTGAAAAAATGAATAGGTGAATCGAGTCGATGAGGTCGTCACTATGGTTTCGCCTCGCTGCTACATGGGCGTGCTCAGCTCCTGTGCCCCATGCCCCATAGGATATAGACAGTCTGGCTGCCGGCTCCGTCTATTCTCCGGCTTGCTCGCATGCCTAAATTAATTAGCTTCCTTCCCCGACATGGGGAAACAAGTCCTCCTCAATGCATATTAATAAGAGATTTCGAGTCTATCAAGCGAATGGCATGCGCTCCCAATTTTTTTTTCTCTTCATTTCAGTAGTTTCTCTCGCTTACGTTGAACAAATGACGGTCTAGGTTCTGCGACCGGCACGTATTGTCGGTTTGCCTACGCACTGGTGGCGCCACACATCGGAATGTGGTGGCAATCGTCGCCGCCGGATGGCGCTTTTTAATTTCGCCAGCCTGCAAATATAGTGCTCGTAATTAATTTTATTTATTATGTGGAGAGCCCATTTGCATTTGGTCCAATTATAACAGTTTTGCTCCATGATCTAGTCA
The DNA here is from genome assembly GCA_034698785.1 of Mycogona germanica. Taxonomy (NCBI): domain Eukaryota; kingdom Metazoa; phylum Arthropoda; class Diplopoda; order Chordeumatida; family Chordeumatidae; genus Mycogona; species Mycogona germanica. The sequence goes on from JAQGBY010002318.1 coordinate 23,280, forward strand.
ATTTGTTTGGCCCTAAGGAAATATTTCGAAAGACCACATTGGATATTTTAGACAGGGGCTAAGGAGATTATTCAACATGAACAGACTTAAGCCCCATTTACACTTGACCCGTTGTAATCGTTTTTTGCTCAATTGAAATGCCAATTTGTTTGGGTCCAACAACACGACAGTATGAAAACTACGAATGAGACGAGAGGTTCAAAATTGTTCAATATAAGAGTTGGAAATAAGCAAATGATCACTGGAGGTGATCCAAATGATGGTGACGAGATCGATGTTTACATTAAATTATTTCATCAATCTCGTACTCACCGTCATTTAGTTCACGCCCAGTGATCAATTAGTTATTTTTAAAATTCTTAATAGTTATGGCGACACCAACGCCGTCTAGTGGCAACGCGAGAGTCGAATAGTTTGGCAG
>JAQGBY010002319.1:0-23680 GCA_034698785.1 Mycogona germanica
TGTTAGAAAAGTTATCGCCAACTTTTGTTCGTATTTTTTCGTCCGGCCTGTCCCGGGCGCAACCCCCATTTCTAGTGAATATTATATTAAAGTTGGAAAAATAAAATATAACTACATTTTTAATGTTCTCAAAGGAATTTGAAAAAGAGATGTTTTTCAAATAAAAACCAAAATGAGACATAAAAGGAAATTAAAACTTATTGCTAGTCATATCTCAATGAAAAAGTTGATGCAGCTCATTATTTCATCTTTACTGTTTGGAACCACTCGTAAATGTGACAATCATTTTTTACGATGAAATTTGATGTGAAGGGGTCTCAAAAATGGAAATGAGCTATGCCGTTTTTTCCTTAATATGGCATTTCTCCAATTTCAGAATTGGGATAGGGGATATGACGAACAAAATAAATTGTCGCCAGATTATGATTCTTCTTTTTACTGAGTAAATAATGACCGTCAATAAAGTAATTTTCTGATGATCAAAATTCGTCACAAACATTTTTACCAGCCGTTTCACAATTGATGACTATCCCAACAAAAGTACAACTTCTGTTTCTCCAAAATATTACGATTTTGATATAGGTGGGTGATTTAGACCAAATCAAGATGAACATTCGACTTGAAATAATTGTGGGTCAATGTAAATGATATATTAGGTCAGACAACCGACCAAATAGTGCCACGCGCAGGAGGTTTCAGTGGTAGTTAAGTAAAACTGGTTCAGCACTATTAAAACTCCCTAATGTTTTACTAAATCGAGAAACGACCTGTGACGTGGCGCCAGTATGTATATAATCTGTATTCGTCTGTAGTTTGAACTGGACGACATTATGCTCATCCATCACCAAAGAGAAAGAAACGAAATGATGAACACGACGAGTTTTCAAAAAAAGATGACAAATTGGGGTTCTGCATAGAACAGTCACACTGTGAATATCTACGGCTATCACGATTTCGTAATTACATGTGTATGGACAAATCGGGCACGCGTGAAAAGTGTACAGGTAATATTCGTTCGTGTAATTTTTACCAACGTGCCAAACGGGAAACAACTCTTCATTTTTCTCCAGCAACGACCTGCAAACTTCCGCTTCTTCCATATATCGTTAAATCTATTTTCACGCCTAGCCGGTTGAAGCGAAAAAAAGGACTGGTACCGACATCATTCAATTTCATGTCTCGGATAACGATCTTGATGGAAATCATCTCGTAATTAAGTTTTAATGAACGGAACAACGATTCCTTTGTCAATGGCACACAACAGCACTTCAGAGATCTCCGACTGAGGGGCTAATTTCTCCACCTCTTTAATTGAATACGAAATAAATTAATGACCATTGTCACGATTCAATTCCAATGATCTTGTCGAAAAGACGATGCTTTTCAGTCTAAGGTTTTTTTAATTGGTACCTAATTGTACCAATCAAAGATAAAATTCCATTATCACCAGCGTCTGATGAAAAGTAAATTTTCCAAGTTATATACTACATTTCCAAGAAATACTGCATGTGCTCGCACAATCGAAAGATCTGAGAGAAATGGTATGAACTTTCTAACAAATCAGGGAGAACTCAAGCGGTAGAATTTTCTATACTAAAGAAATAAATGAAAAACAAGTATGTGTGTAAAGATTACGCGCGACAGAAGTTAAACTTCATGTAGTCCAATGTAAGTCTCAATGTAGAAGTAAACTTCATGTCTTCGGCGGAAGAGGGAAAATTTCGGGTAATGAGTCATTCTTTGGACGCCAGACAAACATTGCTGCCATCGATCGTTCTGGCGTCATCAATCGGCTACTTAAGGGGCTTCAAGGGGCGTGGATGAGATCAAATTAGAAGAATAGTTGGTGTTGCTGCTTTATTATTTATAGGATTTGTAGGTGAAAAGCGGCTATTTGATGTTTGGTTAATTTTTTGGGCGACCGTGAAGTCCAACCAGTACGTGATACGCCTCAGCCGGCAACCGAGAAAAGAACCGAATGGAACCGGGAAAACCGAAAAAAAATACCGAATAAATTAAATAACAAAATTTTAATTTCAAATAATAATTTTGTAATTTCACTCACCATATCTAGACCCATTTATTCGATTACAGTAGAAAATCAAGAACGAATGCTCCTGCCATCTTGTTTAGCCAACGTTCATTCAGAAAAGGACATTTTTAAATTTCATTTGCAAAACATTAGCTAAACATTTTTAATATTTTATATTATACAATAGCGCTACAAACTTAATGCGCGTTTAATGAATTAGTTGATTACACAGAATTATTTTGCTAAATAGCTAATTGCTAATAAAAAATTGCCATATTTCCGAAAACGAAAAGTGTGTAATCGATAGTAAACTGCTACTGAATCGTATCGCCTGCAACTTACAACTAAAGGTTATTTGGGATAGTTACAGATAAGTAACCAATAATTGGCGGTGGTTGCCAGATATTTGTCAAAGGTTTGGGAGAAACCTCATATAAAAAGTGGAACTTCAAAAGATAGTTCCATGCCGATTTCCTCATGTAGTACATTTTAATCTCAATAGCAATTTGTATATGACAAATTGAGTGCTTCTTCTATACTAATTCATTTATTTTCCATTTCCTATTCTTATGATGTAATTTCGAGAATAAAATCGTCAAAGTACGGAATGTGCACCCGGTATAAAATAGCAAATCCGATTCCATTCAAGATGTAAATTGATTCTCGAATCGATGTAACACGATCGAACAAACAAGAGAAGCAAAGCAACAAAATCACTTTTACTATTCACGAATCAATAATTGAAAGTGGAATAGGCGGGACCCGAAGATAAATAGTCGGGAAGTTTGACGTGTTGTCGTAAAGTTTATCGTGCATCCCAACAAATCGTGATCACCATGTTGACGAATGCCAGCTAGTGGGGGCTATATACCACCGGTAGTGACACGTAACGGAACAACGATAATTTGTTGTTTTATTTGAACTGGTATTGGGCATGCCAATACATACAGTCACTCGATTTTTATAGTAATCCTGTTTAGTCACACGCTCGATCCTCGCACTCCCGAACCATGCATATGCACCATCCATTGCTGCCGATTGGTCTAGACCAATTTTGGAGATGGCACGAGCTTGTACAAACTTGCTAATTTTCTTGTCACTTTCCAAGTGACGCCATTAACCACTATGCACATGAGTGTCAAACTTAAATAGGAAGTGCTGGCACATATCTCACCCTATTCGTCAAATGCGGCTGAATTACAGCTTCGATCGTCAATACGTTTTGATACGGAACTAGGCCGTTCATGACGCAAACTCGAATGTCGTGTATGTACTAGTCCAAAGCCGTATAGCGCAACACGTATACACTGTAACGCGAGACGTCTTAATCTAAGACGTCATTAATTCACATTTGTGCGTTGTCATGAATTACGTAATGGCTCATGAGAATTACTTTTATTATTCAGTGAGGTATCTTATAAAGGAAGTAAAAATATAATACACCATTCACAAAAACCTTAACATGTATTATCACATAACTGAAACAATAGCAATGCAGAAATTACTCCCCAGAACAATTTTCGCCTTATTCATTGAGAGAAAATGATTAAGCAAAAATGCATATCATTTTTGAGACATCATGTTTTGCAGTGTGACATTTGTTTAAAGTTTTATTGAATTTAAATTCAAATCGAGTACATATATTTTAATAAATAATACGTCAGCTACAAGTTGTTGCCAATTTAAGAACAGTTTGACAACAACAACAAATAAGAACGTATAGGGGATTAGAACCCTCTGAAGGAGAATTTTTAATCGCTAAGCCTTTTCTCGATTTCCCATCGATCACTCCACATTCAGTTCAATTGAAATGGAACTAACAAATAAAGTGTTGGGGTGTTCAAAGTGTGAGTAACATAAAAAGGCGTTGTAAGAAAAAAATAAGAACATCAATTCCTTTTTGTGCGTTTTGACGCTTCATGCAAATACATGTATATACAGTATGGCTATATACGACTACGAATCTGCTTGTGGAAATTTGAAAGCGGGCCTTCTTCATGTTGCCCAAATTGAACCTGTATACAGGTAGAAACATCCTGCGAGTGCAATAGCATTCATATTGTTATCCTTATAGAAATAACCGAGGAAACGCGCTCATCTTTGCTGATTCACAGAATGATAGACAGCTATTTGATCGCGCCTATGAAATACCATCAATCCCATGCAAACATATTCTACCTTTATCACAATTGTGTTAAACGAATTTATATTTGTAAATAGCAAAAGAGTGAAAAAGGCTTAATAATGTGATAAATAAGTCTAAATTTAAATAAATGTCTATGGAGAACTTGGAGGGGGGCAATTCACAAAATATTAACGTCAGGTTTATAGATCACATTTAGTTTAACAATATAATCACGAGATACGCGTAGTATTGCTGTAAAAATAGATTAGAAATAACTAACGATAAATATATAACAATGAACAGGTTTTTAATAAAAATAATATAAAAATTACATGCTGCAACTGAAAAAATGTGAAATTATTTTCAAATTTTGCTTTATTTTTTTAAAATTGCATTTTATTTCTTAATAAAATACATGATTGCTATAAACAGTACTTCGCGTAGATTACAAAACAGAATAATGCTAAACATTGAAATAAATACAAGTACTTGCATAAACAAAATGTTAATAAAAATTAAACTTATTTTAAAAATGCGATTACAATATTAAAATTGTAGTTTATTTCTTAACAGGAATACAGGATTGCTATAAACAGTACTTCGCGTAGATTACAAAACAGAATAATGTGAAACATTAAAATAAATACAATTACTTGCATAGCATAAACAAAATGTTAATAAAAATTATACTTATTTGAAAAATGCGATTAAAATAGACTATTACACTTTTGGAGCAATAAATCGCGTAAAAACACAAATTTGAAATCGTCTGGAGGTTATAACACCATTCACAATTTCACACCAATTTAAGAAAAGGTGTGCGTGCATCAATTACAAGATTCACCGTCAGAAGTTCCTATTACTATTCAGAAACGTTTGCCTTTCTCGACCGCGATTAATAGGTATGGTAATCTTTAGTCTCGGTCTCATCCGCGAGAAGAAGTGCATCTAATAATAATCTCCGGCCATTATTGCGTAATACGAGACCAAGATTTCAGGTAATTCGCTTCGAATAGATTTTTTGGTGGCTGCAGGCTGGAGATGATGCATTCACGGAGAGAGACGGAGGTCCATGAACCCACACTTCTTCTTGTCTGAACCGCTAAGGCAGATGCGCTGTCTTAATCATTGGTCGATACATTCGCCCAGTTTGCATACAGGGGACACCGCATCCGTCGAACAACCCCATCCTCCTTCCTCACTCTCCTTCTTTCACCTTTTTTCTCCCCTTCCCCCCCTCCATAGTCACCCTCACCCCATCTCACCACCCGCCGTGTAAACAGGTTGTAACTGTGCGCCCAACGTGTTAACAGTCCCCCGACGGTGGGGGTGCATGTACTGACGCAGTGAGAAATCAAGTTAGATATATGAATGTGCTCTCTCGCCTATCTCTCTCGATGGTGGGATGTTCTCTCTCCCACCCCACCTCCTTCTCAACACTCGATCTTTATTTTCGTTCGAATTTTTTAAGCTCCTCCAGCTAGGTGATTTGTGAATCTAGTTTCATCGCTAATTATATGCGAAGACTAAATTCAGAGCGTCCACACACAGCTCAAGAATAATGCATATGGAAAATGGAAAATGTGAAAGCTAGTCTAAGATGAAGGATGATCTATCTTACTTATGGCTCCATGGAACATCAGGATTTTTTTAAAGCCTAATACGCCAGTACGATGAAGAATTTTGAATATTTTGTCGCTTGTGATTTGCCAAAATAACAAGCGATTGCCAAAATGATAGTTTCATGGTATAGAATGGTAGACCGCGATTGGGAAGAAAGTTGTCTAAAACTGAATTTTTCCGCTCCGCCTAAGAAAATGTCGAACCCAAACATTAGATAAGAATAGGTAAAATAAGTTGTTGACCAATTTTGCAGCTAAATTAAATTGCTGATTCAAAACGTAATGGCATTTTGAAGGAATAACGTTTGCCCATGTTTTGTTCTTGGTGGCATTGATTCTTCAGTGCCACATTTGAATTAAATAACTGCCAATCTTATTTTTTTTTGTTTCCAATCAACTGTACTCAACCGCACTACAGGCGTTACGTCCCCCTCGTGGTGCTTAGGCACTGTGCGATGGGGAACGACCAGTACCCCGGGATCAAAATTTTCGAGAGCCCGAACCGGGAATCGAACCCGGGACCGCCAAAACCACAGTCAGTCGCTAAACCAACTGGGCTACGACGAGTCGTACGGTTTTTTTTACGGTACGGTATTTAAAAAATAAAATCGCTCACTTTTATAATAAATACGTTTTGTGCAAACAACGAGCTTATTTATTACTATTTTATTGTTGGACTCTTCACTTAATTTTTTTATATTATTCACTGTATTGTGTATCACTACAGAAGATTCTGTACCCCTCTTGGTGCCTAGGCACTATGTGAGGGGCACATAAATTAAACAAAGAAAGGGACTAATAATGATTGGAACAAAAAATAGAGTTAAGCAATTTCACAGCAAACCATCGCCACACTAACACCAAATTTGCAATATACAACTTATTCATTCCGCTGACACAGTTCTATTCAGCTTGCGTGCATGATTCGAAAAATCAATAAATGAACCCATATATATCATTCAGGGGCACCTGTAGAAATTTCGAATTTAAGGTTATCGAACCGACTAGTACGGATTCGCTAAAATTGACCGCGACATTTTTCAACGGTTTGATTTGTTCCTAATATTTAAATCAGAGCACCTAGAACAAGGCCAAGAGATATACAGAAGTTAGTTGGTTTAGCCAAACTCATCAGAGAACCTTCACCTGTAATCTGAAACTAATTGAATGACATATCTTTATATTTGTGCTAGTTACAAGGAGACCGTTGCCCCAAACCATGGATGATCTCTAAGCATTACGTGCATGGGATCATATTAATCCGGAAATTGTTTTTTTGCAAATCACGCTTGAGACTCACGTGTGTGTGATCTTAAGTATATATCTATCTTATAGCTCGCAAGATCACCCGTTTTGCGTTATCAAAAAACAATTTAGAAGACTTAATTGACTTGCCGACTTCAGCTCAAAGTTGACAAGATGCACTGCTGATGACAGTGACTCAGCGTGACTTCCAATAATTCTCGTTTGAAGGGGAATTTTTAATTTGGCCAAATTAATTACGGTATGCATTGATCATAATTTTCGAGCTAATCTAGCATAACACAAATGACATATTTCTCTTTTGCAGTTTTATTTTAATTTTATTTTGCTGTAATTATAGCAACATTTTTATTTAAATAATAGTAATGTTAGAGACGCCAGGGGTTATTGGGGTTCGTCGATAGTTCTTTTGGATGAGTCCAGCATCTTTTCTCAATTTATCTAATTAAACATTTTTATTTGATGAAAAAAAAGTATAATTTTTTAATGGGTTATGTTAAATTATTTTGGAAATATGATAATTCAATCTGTTCTGTAACACAATTTATAAATAAAAATATTATTTTATCTGATAAATAAGTTGGCTGGGTAGATTAGTTGGGTCGATGATTTCACACAATATATTTACAAACTGTCTCATGTTTCAATACAAGTATTTATTTTTTCAAAAATACTGTATCCTGAATATGCACGCAAACAAACATTTTTACCTTTAACGAATCCTTGTTTCGAAAGAGTTATGACAGCGCAAACAATTATTTTTAAAATGAAGATAGATGTTTAAAGCCTCGATGTCCCCCATCGCCCTAATTAATATAGTGGTCCATCGGCACCCCAATAAGAAAAATCAATTTTCAGGTATTCTGCCAGCGTATTATCATCTAACAGGCAACAGATTTCAGTAAAAATCAATCGGTTTAGACCGGCACTGTGTTTAGAAGGCTATTACCTATACTACAGTGTACACACTCCCGACTCGAACAGTTTGGCAAAGTGGGTCAAAGAATATTTTCTCAAAATGTTAGACCATGATGTAACGTAACATCATCGATAAGAAAATGGCAACTTTTTTTTCGAGTGAAAAACTGTGTTCCCGAAACGTGATAGTTAACCAAATAATATTCCCAGCCAACGCGTTTAGCCATGATCGCGTCCTCTAACTCGAATTTGGCTAATAGTTTGTCGTCATGTGAAAATGGGGGCCGTATATCTATGAACGAGTATATCCAGTGATCAGTGTGTATATATATTGCGTGAGAGAGAGAACGTGGCAAGACAGTAAGTTGCAGCAACTCCAGCTCTGATATATCGTGAGGTCCCACTTACAACAAATTATTGGTACAAGTAGAACCATGACCTTAAATGTAGCAGCCAATGACACGCACTGACTGCACTTATATTGGTTGGTTACACGAAACTGGATGAGTTGAATGCCATTTAAGTAAAATTTGCGTTGATTTGCCAGAGTCATCCATGTCTAGCTTATCAACAATGGCGGCATCAACATGTCAGATGCTGTTGATAAGTGAAAAGTTACTAAAGAATATATTCGTATGTGTTTGAAATAAAAGTATTCTCTCACCAATGAATTGGCTGTGCACGTTAATAAGGACTTTGCGTGAAATGAACTGTGACGTCATTCTCTCCAATAAAGCTATCCCATTGAATGACGTTTGACGTCATAAAAAAGAGAGAACGCAAACTCTATATTGACGGAACCTGATGTAATCAACGAAAATTGGCAGCCGCAAAAATAAAACTTAATGTAATGGGTCAGTTTTGAGTCATTCGAACGAACTTAACGACGTCGTGAGAATGCCATCATCAATTACTTTTCGCCAGTCTGCAGCATTTGTGATGTGTTTGGAAGTTTATTTAAAATCTGTGAACGCCATGCATAAAGTGAAATGATTACAATGAGCAAACATATCTCTAAGTGGATTTTTGATCCGTCATTTATTGCTATATACATTTTTTAACTTTCAATTTCGTTAATTTTTCTACACTTTAATTTTTTATTTATCTGTCTTAATATATAAAGTTAGAGTTTTGAAATCGGTATTGCACATCGGCTTTTGTGTGTTATGTGATTTGAGCTTACGCGTAAGATACAGTTATACAGTATCTGCTTTCCCGATTAATATTTTTTTGACAACCTTCTAGAACAGTCTATATTGGTCAATGAGGTAGCCCACGATGCACCTACGCCTTCTACAGGTTCAACCGATAGCCTAACATTTTCGAACACATTTAGGAACACTTTACTGGCAATGTTGTGTTTAATGAAGGTCAGAGGTGTCTTCAAAATCGCTAGATTCGCACGCAGACTACATGTACGGAATTTAAGATTACGACGAAACTTCAATCTCTTTCAACATTCGCCGTTCAAACAGAACAAAATTGTTTACAGTTGATGTCACTTGTTTTTGTGTAAACATTCTGATGTGATGGCGTACACTCATTTATGCAAATATCTCTTGTCGCTACCGGCGTCTGGTGGAAGCGTGAGAATCTTAATTAATTCGCATTCAGCGTGGGTTTATCGTTATTAACAAAAATATGAGAGAGTAAATAATCGTATTCTTCGAGTATATGGTTCATTGGGAATTTATATAATTTCTTTCAAATGGGCAGCATATTTAGCTATTATTTACGGGTATCTGAAGTCACATTCTTGAGTATAAATATATCGGAATTTTCGTTTTTACAACAAATGCGAAATTTCTTAGATATGTTAAAATTGATGTTCAATTAAGAACATTTTGTTAAATTTTAAAGTACTTAGAGTGTATTTTTTTTACGAACTTTTGAGTACATAAAGAATATTTGCAAAATGTGACTTTCATAAAAGCGTGCATATTTATATATGTGAACCCTAATCTATTATTTGTGAATACCTAACCCCCGTTCTCCGAATTTTTGAATTTTCTAAACATAATCGCGACAAAATGTAAAAATTAGATGCGAAAATTCCGTAGCTCTGTAATACTCAAAGTAGATGTTTAAGAAACAGCTACAATATTAATTACAAGATAAAACCGTATTAACTTCATGAAATCGTAATTTGAAGACGCTGCATGATCCATGAAATTTGTTGCCTGATTTAAATAATTAAATATGATAGTGTCGTATTTTGGCAGAGTTTGTCTGACGATTGTTGCAAGGGAATAAAAAATGCTCGTATTCACTGAGAAAGTAATGAATGCGCCCAATGTTGCCCCATTAATGTAATGGTCTCTTCGATGACCGCACAAAAAAATGTTTTTCGTCGTTTTTTCCTCGTAGCTGGACCAATTTGGCGTAATCGTTTAACAAATAAGATAAAATCTGAAGACACATAGGACCAGTTATTAAACACTTGCTTGGCGGCGACTCCGACATCAATTGAATATTGATTGAGATAATGTAAGCCTCTATTGGGATGTTCGGTGATAACCGATCGTTTGTGGTCTAGTTGATGGCACTTTGTTGAGAACGTGAGAGGTCGAAGTGGTTTATGAATATTCGCAAAGAAAGTGCAGAGATACTGTAGAATGTCTTACACTCGACCTTTTACAAGTAGAATCTACATTTCCAGCACACTATAACATCGTCTCTATAGAGTTGAGTGTAGATAAACCGAATTCCTTTCCTCGTTTTATTATTAATTGCTAGAAGCACTTGAAGAAAACTAAAAGTTAAAACTCAATCAATAAATATGCCAATATTAAGTTGACGGTTTGAGTATATTTACAGACAGATGGATCATGTATTCTTCAATTTATGCGCACAACTGGTATATCCTGTTAGATCCACTGCAACTATATTTCAAAATTTAAATAAATGCAAACGGATACCAAGCGATCTGGTTTACAATGACGTTCATGCCCAGGGGTTTATATATATACACGTCTTACACATACAGGTTTTGTATAATGTAATTTAACTGTAGTGAAGAACACAACTGGAGTGTCTCAGCACTTATTCACTATTAATGGGGACGTATTTTCACCGGTACCACGGCATCGAATAAACAGTCCCCACGTCGGGAATCGAATTCTGGACTGTCGCACCATTAGCCAGTCCTCTAACCAACTGAAGCATTTCAATTGCACAAAGAATCCATCGTGTAATTCGCCTTTTAATGCCCAGACCAATAAACTTTTTTTCAATCACTATTTCACTTTCTAGGTTATACGGCCTAGGGACTAGTCTATGTCGAACGTAATCTGCATTTTTTTCGCTTTCACGAAACACTCCAGACGTTTGATGGCTTTTCGTTGGCACACCTAACTTTCACTTTCGTTGTGAAGTGAAAAATCGTGTTCGAGTGAGGGATGAGCCAGCCTTCGTTGTGCTTGGTTTCTGCGGTTGCTGCGCCAACGTGCCCGGAAACATTGGCAAATCAGTCGACGGGGGTAAGTGAATGGGTTTCCAGACGCTTGACTAAGCAGGTGAGCCCGCATGTGGGCTGTCTGGGTGTAGAAAGGGTTGAGCTTATCTGCACACACCATTTAGGAGCCACTTAGTGATGGGCCATTGTCTGTGATGGACCATTGTCTGGCACCTGCGAGTTAATCTGCTTCTTTTAAGAAATCGAAATAGTCCGGATATTTTTTACTATCATGTTCAATTTTTTTAAATAAAGATTTCGTTTAAGGGCGGTGATGTAGTCTGTTCAACAAAATGATTATCAGCTAATAAGGTTCAGAAAGAAAGCGGTGCCCGCATCATCCATTAGCTGCACACAGCGGTACGGTCGTACTACAACCCAACTTCCTCTATCGGGAGCTGGGCGCCCTCTTTGGAAATTGTGTATACACAATCAGGATCGATGGCCTTCCCCACACGCGGCACCAGTCATAATCGCAAACCTAGTCTGTAATAAGCTTTTAAAAAAAATGTCTGGCAGGCCGTGTCAAAATTCCTGTGCTAATGTGCATGAAATTAGAAAATAAATGGGTGTTCGCATTTCCAAGAAAGATGATACACCTTTTAGAAAACAATTTATTTTCCTGCTTAACATTAAATCAGCGCATCAAACGGTTAATAAGGCGGCGAGCATCTGGATATATCACTTTGTTTGAAATTGTTTTATCCTGTCGATTCTTATAGCCACAACATCAGTAACCCCCCGAAACCTGAGCCGAATCGGGCAGGATTTTCTGGATACCTTAACACCTTGTATACCTTAACATATTGTAATAACCCAAAAACAAAAAATGGAGCTAGAAAAGGTCAGCTTTTCTAGTAGCCCTTTAACCGGAAAGCCCGAGTTTATACGGTTTGCCGATCCGCACTTTTTGCCAGCTTACTCAAAACTGGTACCTTGTGAGATTTTAAAAATAATTTTAAAGAACATCTTTTTGCGTTTATTTTGTAACTGTTTACGTTTTGGAGTATCAATTTTTTTTAAATTAATTGTACAGCAGGATGTGGGTTTTTGAAAATCAATTAAACGGTTAAAGGGTTAAATTGAGATAAAAGTGTATGATTGATCCTTTTAAAGATCACTCTATTAATACTCATGGTCCATGAACCGTGTCTAGATCTCAGCTTAGCTGGTACGAAATTTAGAACGAGGAGCGATTACTGGGTTCAAATCCCATTTGGTGTAGCATTAAATTTAAAATATCAACCCAACCCTGAATCTCAAGTGCGTACGTGTTCTGAGATTTCTGGTTCGAATCCTGTTTTGTGGGAAAATACCAGTATATTAATGTTCATCTGGTGATTTTAGACTTATCGGCCAGTAGGTGGCGCGGCATGATTTCCCCTGCGTCGAATGCGCCGAGGCTACGAAGATTTTTTATAGTCACCTTTGCTTTTAATCAGGGTCTCAGGAGAATATACAAAGTATTAATAAAAGAATTGAATACAAACAACCATACTACATTTGACAAGCTTTATTTGTGGCCTACGCACTGCACACATAGCCACCTTAACCCAATCTCTTAGAAAAAGGAAAGTACACACACACAAACACGCCTCCATCACAGGTGTGGCACAAATGGACAGGTAATGTTTGCCGAAACAAGCATTGAGAACCCGAACAATGCAAACCCCCCAAAAAAGGTTATGCCGATTTTGGTTTGGCATTGTTCAGTCTCAGGAGTGCTCGTAGATAACACTCGTCAGCAGTGTGTGTGTGAATACAGGTGACTCTTTCCGACGAATTTCATTTTCGTTTGGGTTCTAGATTTACCTTGCTCTGTCACCGAATCTGAATCAAGCGTCACGCATTTATGAATGAAGGAGGCTGAACCCCAACGAAACAGTTGTTTATTCGGCTAACGGTAGAGTATTATAGGAAATAGATTACCTAACGTGAATCGTGCACATATTGTTGTTCTATAAAAAAGGGAAACTCTCTTGATGTTCGAATGGCGGCAACCTGACCGTGACCAAGTCGACATTTTGTCAGCTAGATGAGACTTGCTGGATCAGTGAGGGGCGCACTTTTTGGTGCAGGTGTGCTGAGATTAATATAAAACATTCAGACATACGAGTTACATTACAAGGAATTTCAAAATACTTTGATATTTTTTGTACATTTGTCACTAATTTAATAAATTATCCAACTTTCAAAACGCTTTTTTTCCAACCATATTTTGTAATTTTTCGAGTCGCTATGTTATATTGTCAATTTTTAATTCGCATCAATAAGTATTAATTTACATTTGCCGATAACCATACAAAATTGATCAATGTTATTGGCATTTTTGCTTGCTCTTGCACTTTTACAACACAAAATGCAAATAGGGCAATACAAGTTGCACAATTTAAATTTGCTCAGAATTATTTGACAACATTTTTAAACAATTTGATAATTAGAACTTGATTTTAAAAATTAAACAAATTAGCAAATGTGTTTTTTTAATTTGCACACTACCCAAAGGAATACTATTCAAACAAGACTGATTCAAATTTTAGGGGGCCACTTTACTGATACTGCGCACCTCAAAAAAATAATTTCTAGAAAGCAAAATTTTCTATTTTTTGAGTGGCTTGTATTTTGTAGCCTATTTCATGACCTTTCCTAACCTTTTCGTACATATCTTTTTGCGCGCACCAACTATTGAAAACCATCGCGAAATACAGCGGCGATCAGATGGACTTTATGGATGATGAAGCGATGGGACCATCTGTGTGGTCATGTGAGACGTAATACTTTATCTTGCAATTAGTTTCGTATATGATCATGCCATGCGTTTCTTTAAATATTAATACATCTCGATGCAACTCGGCTGGTGATATTTAGGTCCTTCGCGTGAATTCAGAAAACATTTTATGTTGCGACATTTTTCCTTTTAATATTTTTTAAATATTATTATTGCCACAAGCACAATAAAGTTTCAATTCATATGTTGAATATATATCACTTTGAAAGACGTATTTGCAACTGCATCTAATACTGTAAAACTCCTTCATTCCTCAATTCTATCTTATTCGAGTACTCAAAAATGGCGTAACGCAGCACCATGAAATTTATATACTGGATGTGGTGCCGTAAACTCTAAGGTAATTGCACCGTTTTTTAAGTTTTGAAGTTAATAAACAAAATATCACAGAGCCTAAGTACGCTATTATCCCAGTGTGTGACAGCGACTCAATATCACGAATCACTATTTACACAAAATAATAGAAATAGCTAGGACGTCTTGATTATGTAATGTAAAATAAAATAAAATGGAAGTTGTCCCGGGCTCATCTTTAATTTTATTTGACTATTCACACGTTTCTTCGTCCCAGTGCGATGATGCAATACCTTTGTCCCATATTTATACAGTTAAAATATATAATGTTCATCACCAATACCTTTTGGGTTATCTATTTTTAATAAAAACTTAATTAAAAGATATTAATTTAGCATCTAATCGCCATTAAAACGATATTACCGGGGAGTGATGACTACAATACTCGACGACTAATTTAAATGCATTCCACACCTCCCTTAGCGATCTCGGCGCCATACTGTTTGCAAGTACAACCTGTTATACAATGAGAGTAACCAAAAAATGTACTGCTCAGCCAGTAAATTATTTATGGGTCAGAAAAGCACTTCAAAATCAACAGATTCGAACGAGCAAGCTTATGAGGTGTGATAATTATATAGATGCAGGAACTGGGAGCTAAAAATGAGAGTTGTCTGAAAATATGCTTTTAATTGCCGTCAGACATTCTTGAAGGGGGTTTCTTCTCCTTTGCATGGATTAGATATAAAAGTGGATCGCGTTTTGAAATGAATCAGCACAGTAACGCAATTTTCACTATTCGCAAAGACTCCACTAGCAGTGATGGCTAACGCCACTTGGAGCTACTTATGTTAATCGACAGGTACAACATGATCGACGCTCTTTTGCTTTATCCAAGAGCCAAGCTGCGCCGTGAAAGTGCACACACCCCCGCTGAGTTAACTACAAGTCGGATAAGCTAATGGGGTGTAATTTTGCGAGAGTAACATATGAAAAGTTGCTTCTGTTGGGCGGAATATGCTACCATGGGGTAATACTGCGCCATAGGTGCTCTTAATGTTAGCATAGTTTAAGGAAAAATAAAATAAAAATACAGCATCAACAACTGTTTATGACAACGAAACATGATTTTTCGAGTATGATATTTCGATTTGATATAATATGATTTTTAAGCAGTTACAAATTTAAAGGAATTTTGAAGGATGTCTTGAGTTTTTTTTTTTTTTTGTTAATTCACTGAAGTGACGGGTCACAACAGGAAGATTCTGTACCCCTCTCAGTGCTTAGGCACTATGTGAGAGGCACATTTTCACCAGTACCCCGGGCCAAAGCCCTCGCCGGGAATCGAACCCGGGACCGCCAAACCACAGTCCGTCATAAACCAACTGCGCCACGACGGGTCGTACCAAATTCGGGGCAGTGTCGAATAAAAAAGACGAACTCAAAACATTATATTATTAGTTGTCATTTCAGTTGATTAAGATATCTGTGACAAAATTAATCTAGGACGTATTTGAATTTTTTTTCATTAAAAAAAATTAATCACATACAGATTAAATAGATTAAATAGGGGGACCTCATATAAATTTAAAAATTAAAATATGAAAACGTTTGTTAAATGGAATGAAATTTCGCATACATATTGACAATAGCTTTATCTTTTAATTGCCTTTGTACACGTAAAGTAACGCCGTGACGTAATCATTCTAATCCCTGAGATCCAAAATGGCGCTCACCAAAGAAGAGTGAAACGTAGTTTTAAAAAAGGAGACAATTCAGATGGGCTCATAAAATCGTTACACTTTAATGGAACTTAATGAAATCGCTTAAGGATGACACCTCCCAGATGGCGGGTGCACGGCGTGGTTATCCAGGTTGGGGGCTTCGGTGCACTGGGTGCACCACCCTGCCCACAATGTAGATTAATTCAAAAATTTGAAAACGGTGAGAAACTTTCATGCCTCGTGTATACGTATATTCAAAATAAAGTTTTTTTTAGTTGTTTTAAACAGTTTAAAAGAGCATATCTAGGTATGGTTTCCCGACGAATCTTCGGCGCGAAGAAAAATCTACGGCGCTTTGTGATTGGCTGATTTCATGACGTTTCACAACTTTGAAAGCAAAACGTCACCAAAGCAGCCAATGACATGGCGCCGAAGATTCGTCGGGAAACCATATCCTGATGAATGTTTAGTTGCGTATCTTTATTGTATTCGCTTTACATTGGCAAGTATTGAGCCATTCGCCGTTACCCGAGATGAATATGAAAAAAGACTACTGATAATACCATCAATAGTTTTACTATCTTCGATCTAATATACATCTGATTGATTACCACCAAAGGGCATCAACGGTTGGCCCTAGTGGACACAGAGGTAATACAAAATCGTCGAGCTCATTATTTATTAAAAATTAGACAAATGCTGACAGCTCCAAAAAATATGAAAAATGTCAACAACAGTTGGCCCTAGTGGACTCAGAGGTAATACAAAATCGTCGTGCTCATTATTTATTAAAAATTAGACAAAAGTTGACAGCTACAAAAATATAAAAAATGGCAATAACAATCTAGATGATTATGAAAAATGACTACTGATAATACCATCTACAGTTTAAAAATCTTCGATCTAATATACATCCGATCACCACCAGAGGGCATCAACGGTTGGCCCTAGTGGACAAAGAGGTAATACAAAATCGTCTAGCTCATTATTTATTAAAAATTAGACAAACGCTGACAGCTGCAAAAAATATGAAAAATGTCGATAACAATTGATATCGGTCAAGTTTATCTAAAGTTTCTAGAAACCACAAATTCTAAAATTGGCAGGCTTCACTAACGGCAGACGTTAGCACTGCTTGTGCACTGGCCCGTTTCCGTGGTACAGAATATCTCTGTCCTAAAAAGAAGGTGCGCAAATATCTCATAACAAATGGGAGCGGAATTTATTGAGCACTTGCCTTTTCTGACAGAAAGAATGTACAGAAGTAAACCGCAGTCTAATCTGATGAGAATGATGCAAAATCTATGGCAGAAAAAAGGCATAGTCTTCACAAAAGATACCGGTACTACTTGCCCACAATGAATGTGTATCGTAATTTCGAAGCTTCAGGACTGGCGAGCAGAGCAGAATTATGACCACAATGGTGATGTACAAGTACACTCTGTACAAGCGCGCTTTTACCAAAATCAACAACCCAGTTACAATAACATAATATGTGGTCTGTCCTATCCAATAAAGACCACCGGAGCTGGGGTATAAGTTACATCGAATGAAGCTGAAAAGTTACGAAACTACCGAACAAATAACAATGAAGTTTGAGTAAAGAGCACACCAAAATCGTTACCTATTTGTAAGTTTAAACAGGTGGAAGTTATTCTGCTCAAAGCAATGTCTAGAAAATGATCAGAAATGTTGACAAAAATTTTATGCCAGAGAATTCCGCAGTCAAGAAACATTGTTCAAATTTATATTATATAAAAAATGTACTTAATTTTTATATGTTGTAACTAATAAGTATAAAATATAAAATACTTAATTGCTTAAAACAAAATATTTTTTTAAAAAATCTGTCTTAAAATCGTGATCACTAAAATTGTACGTGTAACGCGTACGCGTAAGTCAGACAGGAAATGTTAACGACCATCTGTGTTTTTGTGCTAAACATTGTACAGTCCTTGTACAGTATAAGCTTATAAATAATATTATAATATGACGCTGACTGACTGGACGTTTAAATTTAGGCGACCCAACCGAGAAATTATTGGTATTACGGAAGTTTTATGTATCTCTTGTTAGGCTACCCGTTGGAATTTAAAGTACTCCTTCTTACCTGATGAATGACAGCTTCTTAATATATAAAATTTTGGTAATAACCTGATGCCACACGCATAACAATATGGAATAGATTGCCAGCTCCAAATTATTAAAAAAATGCGCTGCAGTCGGCACAATGGGAGTAAGGCAAATAGGAAGATCAATGACGTAATGTGCATTGTACTACCGTGTAACGTATGCAAATTGGACAGCTAATTTTAAAAAAAAATCGTTTATCCATAATTAAAAATGGAAATTAGTCTAGTTCACTCTTTAATTATCGAAGCTGAATTGTAAACCACAAAATACTTTTCCTGTTCCATTAATCTCGGATTCGATCCTGTTCACCCGGCTTTAGCAGGTTATCAGTCCGGAATCGTTGAACAAATGACGTAATCAATCCATCTGAGCAAAGTCAGTCCACTTTCTCAGATGAAGCCGAAAACTAATTCCCTGCTCTTCGTGTTAGTCTTCCGCTCGCAAATCTTGATAGTCTCATCAGACCAAGTTCTATTCAGATTTTAAAAAAAGTCTGCGAACTCCTCTGTCTTAAAGCACCAAAGAAGTTTTTTTTTCCGCCGTTGCAATGTGAAAGGTGTTGAGAGAGAGGAGCAAAAAATTGCTAAAAGATTAATCACAGGTTTGCGAAAGATAACCATGTTAAGATAATTGTGATTATTTTTCTGCTCTTAAGAAACGAGGTTTTCTCCACCCTATATGTTGGCCGAAGAATTACGATTGGCCAGAGAAGCTCACAATTATAATTCAACAAACGACTTCGAGTTTTGAAATAATTTTATTGATCTATAATTAGTAATAATTACAAAATTATTATCAATAAAGTTATAAATATAAAGAAACATTTGGTATCCAAGGTAAACACGAAAAAGGTAATTCACATGGCAATTTTCCCTTTCTGAACATGACAATTTGGCATTTATTCATTACAACAGTTAATGACCCAATACTGACGCAATTATGAAATTGTTTTTGGTTGATGTGACATAAGGCGAAGCGACCAAAATAATGATTTCTACAGGTGAGATTACAGGAGCGCTTCTAAACAGGAAGATTGGATACTCGTTTTACGTTTGTTTTACTTGTTAGATCCTGCTAATTAAAAGCACGCGCTTTTAATTAGCTAGACCTAAATAGTTGGGCAAAAATGGTTTGCGAGTTCTAACTGGATGTGCGAATGACAACAATTAGCGTGGTATAATGGTGCGTAATTTGCGCGAATTTGGAACATGCCACACACATGGTAAACCAAAAATAACTTTACTTTTCAAGCGCAACTTCTGTAGGTTTCATACTGTAAAATTAGCAGTCTCATCAGATCGATCGAATCCAAATTCTGCATCAAATTATACCAAACTAGGTTGGCTCAAATGATGTTTAAAATTGCTCGATATGGGATGACATAGTTATTAAAAAATGAAGTTTAAATAATATTGGGTCAATAATTTATATACCAAGCAGTTCGAGAAATTCGAAAAATTCGAAAGTTCTGAAACATGTATGATAAACATGGGGCGTGGCTAATGAGATCGCAAAATCAGCGATGGTTGTGAACTTAATTTGGAACTTCCGAATACCATGCATACACAAAGTGGTTTGTGAAAGTAAAAAAAAAACATTTTAAAGTTTTAAACTAAATCCGAAAAATATCGCGCATTACTTCTCAGTTTATGATCCCGAATAACCCGTACAAAAAAATCTTATACGACCCGACCGTTTGTAATTCCTATGATTTAGGGTCATAAAGGATCCTACAGGATTTGGAAATCGTATGGGAATATTATAGTACTTCAAAATCATATAGGGGTTTTACTATTGTTTAAAAAATCAATATATTGTTCAAATAATGCAATTAAAAAATTGACTTTTTGAAAATTAATTAAATACTAGTATGAATGATTGAATCAGAATATTAGGACTGTAAATACACTGTACTGTGACTTTTTGTACGTGTTGTTTGCGTGTTGTTTTGTAATATCAGTGTTTCATATGTACACTGTACTGTGACTTTTTGTATGTTTTATCTTACGTAATCTAAGACTTGAGAAAGGTTCTGCCAAAAGAAAGTCCGTATACGTTACGCGGGATATATGACCAAAACTAGATTCGCAAAATAAACTACCGTTTACCGTTGCGTGTTAGTCGAGAGGTCGAAGTTTATCGATCGTGTGGTTTACGGTTCAAGTCGCAGCTTCATGTTAGGTGTTTGTCGCTGAGTCATATATTCCAATGAGTTTATGGTTAATTCATTATTAATGTTAATATTATTTATTAAATATTATTTTTATCTTTTTAAATTTTTCTGTGGTGCTCTTGGAAATTACTATAGGATTGATACAGTCAAAATCAAAATGTATTACAGGAAATTGTGGCGTAACGTGCAGTATTGCACTTGAAAAACGGAATTTTCAAAATGTTCATGTTCTCATCACATTTCCACTTCCGTGTAGTTGTTTTGTAATGCACACAAAATAATGTTTTTAAATGTTTTTAAATACATTTTCGTCGTAGCCCAGTTGGTTTAGTGACTGACTGTGGTTCGGCGGTCCCGGGTTCGATTCCCGGCGTGGGCTCTCGAAAATTTCGAACCTGGTCATTCCACTCGCATAGTGCCTAAGCACCATGAGGGGACGTAATGCCTGTAGTGCGGTTGACTAGTTGATTAAAAAAAAATAGTACAGTTAAATGTTTCATTGAATGCTTTTTGGAAAACTGTGTAATTTCTCAAGTGAATATATTTTAATCTTCCCTTCACTGTAGTCACTTCACTACAGGAAGGAAGTGAAAGATAATACAGAATCTGCCTGACCAAATCATTTATTATTATAAAATATAAATTAAAAAGTACGTTAACAGATTGATATTGGAAACATACAGCAGCAATATGTATTAAAATAAAAAAAATAAAAATTGGAATTGTTGGAAAATAAATTCGATTCTGGATAAGAATGATAAGCCGTCACTGTCAGTGATGTGCCGTAATTGCCAAACACTTCGCGAATAACTAACTAATCACCCAATTCACATACTCGGTTCGAATCCCGATCAATTCCTAACAATTGTTTGGAAGTACGAATGGTGTACCGTGCTCCAAACAGATGATGATGATGATGATGATAAAACAGATTCGACGAACGTTGACCAAACCACCAAGGCAGACGTTTTCATCATGCATACTGCATGATTATCGCCCAGCAAATAGAGAGACCATGGTCACCCTTAAATGACACATTTTATTGTTAAAGATTTCGTGATGAACATGACAATAAGACGTTGACGAGTGAAACGGCCTCTGCACGCGTGTCAAAAATTACGGCTATATAGAGATTCGAACGTAAAATTGCGACGGTGTGGTGTCCATAGATGACACGTTGTTGTTGCTGTTGAAAACGTGAGGCCATTCAGCAGTCACAATGACAGAAAAGAAAAGGTTTTAGAGGTGCCGTATGGAAGTTGTTAGGAAAACTTTAGTCCAACAATGTTTTTATTTTTTATTTTTTCTATTGATTGACACCGGCACACTCACAGCCATTCAAAACCCATTTCCTAGTTTCTTGAAAAGTCATCTTTCCAGCTTCGCCAGAAACGAAAGTGTTGCAGCTTATATGTAATTTGAATCGAGTGATAGAAAATACAATGTCATAGGCAAGAAGATTGTATGCTCGTAGCTCCTAGGAGACGTGCGTGCCCGAAAGTAATAATTTAAATTACACAATATATACTTCATTGCATAGAAGCCAGAGTGAACATCTAGCCATGCATTTTGTTTTTGGTTTTTTTTTCTTACAATTTCTTCCCAGCACAAAACGAAAAATTCGGATGTTCAAGCCTAATGGGAAAAAGACAAACTTGCCATCAAGCAATTTTACACGAATATATAAATACGTTTTGCTGTTATCGTGTACGTTTGGCGTTATGAGGCCTAAGTTGCTAAGAGGATGTCGTATAGCATACCTATATTTCATTAAACAATGTGGTGAACACGAACATTTGCCTAACTCAATTTATCAATGGCAAGAATTGTAATTAGTAGTAACGGGTCATCTATACCGTCCCCGATTTAATTACAATTGTAATTTTGTCATAAGTCATCCCGTTAATACCCTATTGTTGGTACGATCCTGCGTGGGAACTACCTAGCCGAACTAAAATGAGGAATGTTAAACCGTGTAGCTGCTTCTTGGATGTTCTATGATCGGTGAAGATCTATCCGCTAGTCATTATCCATCACACAACCCCATTGTCAATTGAGATACGCGGAAGCAAATGCAATTGATTTAGATTGTCATTATTCCGCGCTTATTTTATCAATACCTATAAATTATTTTTGACACATCAATGCATAGGATCTGATGTTTGACGCGTTGAAGAGGTTCATAATTTTATAAATAACGAAAGATTAAAAAAAGATCGAGGAAGACGAGCTCTTGACCAGCAACAAAGCTATTTTATTTTTAAAACAGGGATTCGAATGACACGTACCAACGAAATAATCAGAGCTTTATAATTGAGAAAAAAAATTATATATTAATATTTTAAAACTTTCTCTTATTTGTAGATGTCTGTTGCGGCTTTCAGAAGCTATACGACCTACACCTGTATACTTCACATTTTAACGCATGTCAGACTTACTTATTTTTTTACAAAAAGAAGTAAATGCCGTTGGCTAACTAATTATATAATATTAAGAGTTTATTGACACTTTATTAAAAGTCGTTAATTTTTCCGTTTGCCTGCCAGCCATTTGGAATTTTATGTGAGAGCGGCAAATTTCTGGAACGGGTTTTTTATTTCTCCTATGATTATTGTATCACGAGATGTTAACATATTAAATAGATGTTGTCATCATTTATTGACGACTTTATGACTCAATTTGGGAAGCGAATTCCAAAACTAATTGGGCATTAATTATACGCGTAATTGCGTGAAGTGTCTAAACAAAAATAATAAATGAGTGAACCTTCTTCTTATAAAGTCGAGGAAAGACAGAGACATTTTTTTTAAAAACTGAAACCAGAAACAGAAATTGTTAACATCACCAACTAGTAGGAAATTATTTTATTTAAAAATGATAAAGTAGTGAATTTAAAACGAGAAGTCCTTCCCTGCCTGCTCGGTTAGAAAATATTCGTCTGTCTACGGACCAGTAGAGTCGTGGGTTCGATTCCGTCAAGTTTCTTACATCGAACATGTACGGATGGATGGGACAGAGGAGCTTTATGACAACAACGCTGGTGAAACCTCCAGTCAAAATTGTCATTAAATAAGTAGTATATTTGTATTGTTAGGGACGCCAGGGGGTATTGACTAAATAAAATAATTAAGGGCGATGCTGGACTCATCCAAAA
>JAQGBY010002320.1:0-23667 GCA_034698785.1 Mycogona germanica
AGTGCCTAAGCACTATGAGGGGGACGTAAGGCCTGTAGTGCGGTTGACTACAGTTGATAGAAACTAAAAAAAAAAAAAAAAAAAAAACTCTTGTTCGTCTTTTTTCGTCCGGCCTGTCCCGAGCACAACCCCCATTTTTATTGAAAATAATCCAGACGTTCTTAAGACTTCCTATTATACATTCATTATTGCCACCTCAACGTTGAGAAAAGTTACTTATTTGGTATTTGGATGGTTTAACACATGCCAAGGTAAATTTTCGATATCACCTTGATCTTGGTCGTACTCCGTATCAATGTTGTCGTGTCCTGACTGCTTCATTGTCGTTTGACTCGAAGGGGGTTTTGCTTTCTGAACAGTTGAGAGACATTTTTATCAATTCCATGCGCATCTACGTACTTGGCGAGTAGCGAGATTCCGAGAGATGATACGACGATCTGGACCGCAAGTTAGTCGTCCATTTCTTTCTTCTGTTCGCGGATCGTTCTCACGTACATCGGGGGTTACGCACGGAGGCTGTATATACAGAGTATAAACGGGTACAAAGTTTTTTTTCGTCTTTCCGTTTTTAGAACGAATGGTCTTGTTTGTTTTCTTGCTCAATTTGTTCCGAAACGTCTGCTGAATAAATAAAAATCTGTGGCCATTTCCCCCCCTTCATATTTATTCGGGTCTCGGAGAGAAGAGCCGTGGAGAGAGATGGGGAGAGATGCGCGTAGCGACAGGAGAAAAAAAAGGATTTTTTCGGTGTCAATGCCAAATTTTGCGGGATACATTTATGACGAGGTCTTCACAGACAGCCTGTAATGCTGGGAATGAATAAAATCTATTTACTCACATCCACGCACCTTCCTGAGACCCCCCCACCAGAAACAGCTGATAGTTCAATGTATTTTTACTCAAAACCGCAAAACCCAAAATAGGAAGTTTCCAGAAATAATTATGCAGATGTTTTTCAGGAAAAGGCAATCCGGTTGGGGAGCCCTTAAATAGGGAAACAAGCAATTTCTAAGGCAGAAATGCGTGCGCAGCTGCTTTATCCCTGAAATTCTGAATGAAAGCAATCAGGCATAGCTTTGGTGCTAGTAGTGTTTGCCAACTGATAACGTTTCTCAGCCACTACAACTGAAGCAAAACAAACTTGGTAGTTTCTATTGGATTTCGGGATAGAAAATGCAATAAATTTCCGATGATATGCACCTTGCGGATCTAAAAAATTGTTAAGAAATTGAACCCTTCCTTCCGCTAAACTGTTTTCAGTCGCGCGTTTCGATAGCAACATTTATCGATCACAAAGATCTCAGGAGATTTTGCGCCGCCATTATCTGTGGCCCACCCGCGGTTCAAACCATAAACATTTTTTTATATATAAAACTGGTTTTCGGCGGTTTCGGATTTTTGAATATCTAAGGCTAGTAGTTGGCGGTTGAAAAGCCATTCTTGAATTTTTTTAAATATGACTATACGAGGATCGGTTAGGAAACCATTAAGTTTTTAGCGGGGACTCGCCTGGCCCATTCAAATCCTTTTCATTTCGAAAGTAGAACTACTTCAAACCATTTGGAAAATATAACATTTGAGATGACGGTTTCTTAGACCTCAAATGCATCACTGTCTATTCAGACGGGCCGAACATTTGGGACCTTCAATCTGATTGCACGCCATGCCGTAATCAATTTCCGAAACAAATTTTACAAATATCCTCAGGAGACCTTCGTTCAAATTCATTACCCTTTTATTGATTTATCTTTTCGATTTGGCCGTCAGGTTAATATTGATTGGCGGTCCTGGTTCAATTGTTGTGTTCCATTATTCATAGCTTATACTTGATGCTGTTACTTCCGAGAATTATTTACTGTAGTAAATGAAGGTGTAGGTGCGCACGATTTTATTTAGGTGTCCACCACACGTGGTGCACGTTATTCGTTCGCGTTGACGTTGACGGTTTCCGCCCTTCCCTGTCTCAGACATAAGCGTCTGTGTAATCGAATGCGTGAATGGCGTCCGGATTTTTTTCTTCTGTGTTTGTCAATTCTGATCTGTCTGGCGATCCATATCGCCGGGACTGACATAAACACCGTGTTCCCTGGGAATTAATGTCTTCCGCGATGGCTTCGGACAGTCTGGCGATGGCGATAAGTTCACCAAGCTGGGCTGTCTGGAGAAGACTTGGAAAAAAAGAACACCAACGGAACACGTCAGATATTCTTGGTTGGCGCCTTTGCAAAGTGGAAGTGCGGCCATCCGCGAAATGTGTACAGAAGTCGGAAATGGAATCCAGAATTGGCGCTGGCAGCGTGATAATTAAAGAGACGAACGATTTAACAATTCGTTCATCATTGGCCAAGGTCATTGTCGAATCTCAAAGCGCTACTAGCGGCGACAACTGTAAGGAAATAGTTCATATCCTTCGACACCTCAACCTTTTAAGATCATCCCACCATTTAAGTACGACTCGAGGACAGGCATTCTCGATGTGCCGTGGCCTATGTCAATGAAACTTGACTCAATGTATTTTTCTCCAAATAAAATAAATAAATTAATTTGCATAATTCAATCCATTAGAACTTAATTATACTGCTATGTTACTGGTAAATATTTTGCTTTTCTTTATGGTGCCGCCGATTTCGTTCCAATATCTTAACGCCCCCAGCTTGCAGATGCCGTTTAAAGCTCCGCACAACTTTGCCTGTTGCAATCATTTCTGCATGTGACTGAAAAACTGCGTTTTATTACACAAGATCATATCCAGCGGTATACTTCTGGTTTGCATTTATGTGATAACTGATAAGGATATTTTTGTGTGATGCTATAGATGCGTTTAAAATTTTGATTGCCTTTTTGGAAAACAATGAAATTTCATTTTTCTATTGGCCAACTTGAAGTATGGAGACATGAACATCATTTTAACCGTGGAGATACATTCGGTGTAGAGGTATTTACCATCGAGACTAGAAACTGTACATAAAAGTCAACCACTGTTAAATGTAGATTAGATCTCTGACGATTTCCACTTCATTTTGAAGACATGCCAAGCTATTCCTAGCTAGCTCTTAAGTGGGCAAGTATCGCGCCGGCGTTTCTGTGACGGATCCGCCGCACCAACGTCACAACGTCAGTTCAACAGCACATTTTATTAGTTCCTTTGAAGCGACTTTTGCACTAGCCAGCGTTGCAAAGCGTGATACACTACTACATATACAGTAGATTGAAACGTCGAACCCTTTCAAGATTTGTGTGGAATCACTTGTCTGCCGGCTGGATGCTCGGCAACAGTAACTTTCATCGCTGGCTCATCTCTGCTGGCTAATGCGGCCCGCCACAGCATTCCGCACATTGCAATCTGGGGTGGGGTGAGGGGGGAACATGAACTTCGCTTGACGAATACATTAGTTAGTCATGCGGTCTGATAGAGAACAGATACGCCACCGATTGGCATGCGCCACTTTCGTCGCCGACGACCATTGTTTCGCAGAGCATAACCAAGTTCTGTCTCCTTCCCTGATTTCTTCCCCCTACTCGTCATCCAAAAATAAACTTGAGGTTTTGGTTAAGCGCGTAATCTCCGAGTCAATGCTCGATTGTTGGGCGAAGCAGAAAGCCCGAATGCATACTGCCGGACCAATGAAGTGGATAGATTGAAGTCTGAATAAGTTCGAGGTCTCTGCCATCATTTAGTTGATTAGAAAATACCATTAGATTCGAGTGATTGCTATTGCAGGCAGCGCCTTAAAATAACCATACACGAAAAAGATGTGTAGAGACTGTTTTATATCGTAAAGGACCTCGCCCTCCTCAACTTTCTAGCCCCCTTTTCTCAATTTACCTTCCTCGCATCATCTTTCGAAAATGCGTATTAACCACCACGAATCCAGTATTTGTTCTCCTATACTTAGTCGATTCCCAACTGTGAAAGTTTATTTGCTAAGAGATTATACATGTATAGTTCTAATATAATAAATTATTGTTTGTGATGAGCAAAAAACGTCAATTTGATTGCACTCGTTTAGAAATGGCAACACATCTGAGCACTAGTTTTCAATTCTGTTCTGACGGCAACACATTGCTTTCTTTTACTTTACCGATTTCGACTAGGCGTTTATTTTTGCTCTCGGAGCTTGCTTCGCTATTTTTGCACATCCCCTGACTGGTTTCGTCAGAAGGATGAACAAAACGAGAATAAAAATGGAAGTTATTAAGTCTAGCGTTGTTGCCTTGCGGGTGACGTACTGAGCTGCAGTACCGGACTAATCATCCAACATTTTTTTGTTCCTGTTCTGAAGAGACGGAAATGAAGGAAGGTGCGCGATCCAATTACAGATATTTCCATAATGAAACCGTTGTTTCTGTTCGATTAAAACTGCTCACCAGTTAAAGTCGACCGCTCGCAATGCGGATCCGTTGCAATGTTTCTACCGTAGACTACTGTAGAATTTAAGTGGATACTAACCAAATTAACGTCAAACGTCATTTATTGATTTAGCGCCTTTCTACTGTATATGGACCAGAGGTTTATGAGTTGGAGACCGACGCGGATCGGATCACCCTTCGGACATTCAGAGTAGTGATTTGGGGGCTTGGAGGAATAACCACTATAAAAATATTTTAAAGGTCTGCAAAACGATAAAAAAAGATATACAGAGTACATCTGATATTATACAACCATGTAGAAATATACAGTAATTCAAGACATTATCTTTTTTAGAGTAGCTAGTTTGTTTCTGACGCAATTTCTGTTCCGCCCGAAACGTCAACGTATCGACATATGAATGATTCTATCTTGAGATCCATTAATCTTTTGCCATTCCTTTCGTTCCAATTTCCTGTCGATCACCGTTTCCTTATAAAGTGCTAAACGGCGTGGAGCATTTTTGAAGATGTCAGATTTGGTTTTTCACATTTTCTCAGCGAACAACTTGACTTAACCAGAAGGAGCTCGGAGAAATATATTTTTTAAAAAAATTACCCGATTCGCAATATATTTTTCTTTCCCAGCCTGCGACCGCACACACTTCAATTTGGAATCGACCCAAAACTCGAACACGTTCCGGACTCTTACAACCTGGCTTCCAACAACAAAAACAACAACTTGGTTGTGGCAATAAACTGCCAACAAGGCAAAGTTTTGTTCACTAACAATATTGAGTGTCAACCTCCCAGTCTGCAGAACTCTTCTAAAGTCGAAGACCCGAGACGAATTTAACAAAAAAATTAAGAGGGGATTGCATATGTTTGCCAAATACAGATTCCAACGTCATCACGAGACCATCCAAATTTAGAAGAACAGAATATAATCTATGTTGTCTTTGTACTGACATGTCTCTGTTTCGAGTGTATTGTACTCTGATTAGATCATGGCGTCACTAATCAAGAGACTTGATTAGAAATTGAAAATGCACAACCTGATCGGTCCTCACGGTTCTATAATTCTCATGAAAACCCAATTGAATTTAAGCTGACATTTAGCGTGAGGAAATAAAAATAAAAATGTCGTGATTGACGTTATTTAATTAAATACAAACTGGAATACAGAATGCCCGAATTTCGTGATTCAGTTTGTAATCTGAATTCCCAGAATGCAAAAGGAGTATCGATGTTTCATCACGATGCAAATTTACAGTGACGGCTTCATCGATGTCATGCACATTGTATTTTATTGTGTTTCTTTGCGCATCAAGCTACTTTATTTGATTTTCCTACGTCATATGCGGCCCGGGGAGGTGACTGATGAGGTTGCCGATCTCTCGACCGTACAGCTCTATGCAAATGCACATCCATCATGTGTCGAGTGGCTGTAGCTGGCGGCCCCATCTCCATCGGAAATCGTCTCGTTTGATCGAGGCATTTCCAGCGGATTGAGAATTAATCTATCTGGCCGCGAACACGAGGCATGTCATGGACTCTTGTCACGCACCGGAAGATGAGGGTGGGATAACAGCAGGAGGAAGAGGAAGGGTTCTGATGGAAGCGCGGAAGAGACCCCCTTCCCTTTTTCCTCCTCCGGATCAACCCTCCACCTGTCTGATCCGTCGGCCGAAATAAAGATAACCTTGTTATTTCGGTTTATATTGCGTGTGTCTAAAGGGTTATTAAATCTAACCCTGACTGAATTGCAATTCTGATGTTGATGGTCGCACGGTGACGCACAGGCGGGCGCCGTTGCAGTCGGGTGACGTGACAAGTTGTAATTATGGCGACAACTACGTGCCATAATATCGACCCGAAATAGGCGCAAGGCACACGGCAATCTGGAAATCTCTGTCTAGTCTATAAACTGAGTCTGTGGCAGTTTCTGGACCTCTTCTTCAGATAGTGTCAACTAAAATCCAATGCAGCTGCTAACGGCAAATTGCAATTTAAAACACATTTATCAGATACAGAATAACATTACTAGAGGTGACGATGACACACTGTACAGGGTGATGCAACTAACATGTCATATCCCTTTTTAGAAATTTAATAAGTCGGCCGAAAATAACCCGATAATTATGAAATTTTAGCACAATTAAGATGAGATATCGAATTTTAAGACTCGAATTTCAATTTTCTAATTTCTCACTACTAATGATGCGCCGTGCCGGTGGTGTTTCTCAATTGACGATTAACCCCGACATAACAAAAGTTATGATGCAAAATTACTTCTTAACGAGTTTCCAATCAAAGGATGCATCAAAGGATGATCAAAGAAGCACACCGCGCACCCTGAAGCCAACAATTTCCATCCACGAAACAGATATTTGGTCGTGTTTCGAACATCCTCAAATTGAAACGGGATATTCTTTTTAAAGTTTTTACCATGCAGGTAATCCAGCTACAGATATAAGGAAATTCTTAAAGTATAAACGGCATGCAGAAACGAAAGTGTAATTTATATAGGCTGTTTCCACATTTCAAATAATATATGTAGTTGAAGTTCTCAGAGTCTGGTGGGAAAATCTGCGGCGCTGACAAGTTTTTCCAACCTGGTCTGTCCATATTGTGTTAGTCACCCTAGGCCATAGACCATTCCATCAACCCACTATATTGATGAATGCAGCTTTTCTACAGTACATGTGCTGTATATTCGGCGGCAAGTCTGTCTCATATAAACGTAATGAAACCTTGTTTTTCGCCTGCAGTGAAAAACAAAATTCATTGCCATTAGGGAAGAGGAAAAGGGCACATCTAATACCGAATAGAAAATCGACGTATGCAAATTTGATGGCATATCAAGTGCACGTTCAATTAGGTTAAGTAAAACTTCTGGCATGTGTAATTCGATGGCGCGTTCTATGACGTATACATGCACTCTGTAGACGCGCCTTAAAGTGAATTGTTTGAGACGCATGAAGGTCGTCTCACTCACTCCAGGACGGACTCACATGAAAATAAACTGCCTTGATTTTTTATGGGGCTCCTACGTAATAACCCCACACTTTTGTCCCGTGTTGGATGACCCAAACAGTTAGATCTGCTTTGTTGTCATTAGCTAATTCGTCACTTCTGTGCGTATCCCGCCAATGCATGGTAGTTGTTTGTACCCTCCGGCGATTCTCCAGAGAATCAGTTGGTTGGTTGTAACCCGTTAAGCGATCCAAGCGGTGATTCGGGGGATCTCTAGTGGTGAGTGTGTTCGCCATCTGTTTCCGGGATGCAGGTTCGATTCCCGAGCGAGAGACCTCTGGAATTCTTCGGGCGAGATAAATTCATAAATTCAAACACATGACTTCGATCGGAGTGGAAGTAAAGTCGTGAAGGAGTTTTAGAGCGAACTCGGCGGCGGACCTCCTTAACAAATATCATAGTATTAACGGCGATTTGGTATTTGAAGGATTAAACATCTCTAGCGATAATCTGGCAACCTTTCGTCAAACGACGAAATGAGCGCAACCATCTAGTGTTAAAGCGCAGCGCCCCATATCTCTGTAGGGATTCCGTTTACTAAACAAAAACAATCGCGTAGTAAATGTTTAGCTGGATCAGCCAGTCGATGACTTTATTATGTGTTCCTGGAAGGGAGAACTGAAAAAAAATCTCCGGAGTAATTTGTTTTTACTTCTAAACCCTTTCGATTAAATGGAACCGTTACGAAAGTAATTGATAGTTTGCGAGCGCCCTCTATAGCTCTATTAAATCATAACCGAACTTTTTTTTAATACGCCAAGTTTTGCGCAATTTCGCGAACTGACATTTCACAAAATAACAAAAAACAATAACTATTTATATCTATAAATGCGTTTCAGATAGAGCGTGTAAATTAGTAAGTTTACTCTTCAGTTACTATTATCATTGAATGACGGTAAAACGCAACTGAATAATCATTTTATAAAATCACTTATATTTACATCAAATCCGAACAATTTTATTGTCTCACGAATGAGGAGTACGTTTAGCGATTTTTCATGACACCCACCAATTATTCGCGTTCCGTTTTGGCGCACGATACTGCCAAATGCGAGTACATTTTACTGGGAGCGTGACTTAATCCCTTACTATGTGTATTATAACTGGAAACATTTATTGTCCTTCCCGAATCCACGCCATCCGCCTATAATACACCGAGCAGGCCTAGCCTACCTTACACGTGTACTTTCATTTCGGGATAATTTTCGGCACGCACTTTGCTCTCCCAACATCTATATTTTATCACGAAACTCGCGCATTATCATGCAAATTTCATGAAAATTAAGGTTAGATATGACGTTGCTCTGTCTCCTCCCCGTCCCCCTTCCACACTCAGTGTATAGAAATTCAGGCTTTCGCTACATCAGTTTGTCGCATCGCCTAGTGCTGCGATCGTAATGCGCAGTTTACAATGATCCTAGCTTAAATAGAAAGTCCCATTTGTGGAGGACCAACGAGATGCATAGACTGTTAGTTCTGTTCAGAGTTCTATTACTCGTACATTCATTTTGTACTTAACTCAATCTCATTTGCAGCGCCACCTGAAAGGCCGACAATAGAATGAGCTCGACCATCCGTTTATTGTTTCTTTAAAATCCCTAGGGTTATTTGTCTCGACCGATGAATATCGTTCTGTGGCGAGACAATAAGATCTTTTTAATCTAATTGGCTCGCCAGTTTTTCTCAAGATAAGCACTAGGGATCGCTCTCCAAACTCATTCGCAACACTGCTGTTTGTTTTTACATTCACCCGGTGATGTTTGCGTTTTCGTATTTCAAATTTTTTGCCAATACCATCAGAGCTTGTTGAGCATTATTTTTTTTATCTTGCGATGCGGAACCTCCCTCAATGAAAGACGTTCATTTACAAGATCTTTGAGAGAAACGAGTTGCCACGAATTCTCCCTTGTGCGTGCTCATGTTCTTAGAAATGCGCGGTTTCACTATGCTAATATTGGTATTGGGGGCTTCAATGTCGTACCAGATGTTTTCGGAGAGATTTTGTAAAAGATCAAAGATCGTTATGTCAAAACAGACCTTTGATTTTGAAAAAATTCCTAGATGAAAAGACGCGCAACAAGTAAATAATTCTAGTGAACTAATTTATCCTCCTGAAACCTCCGGATATACTTGTTTGTCTTATCCATCGAAACTGAGCCAAACTCATAAATCGACAAGCCGTCGCGGAGAGAATCGCTTTCTACCTTGTCTTGGCCCCTCTTGATGAGTCGGCTAATCGTGAAATTGCTACAATTGCGTGAGATCATTCTAATGTAAACGTTGATGCAAAAACTCAATTTGTGAGAAAATCACTATTCAATCGCAATTAATTTCATAGAGTTAATTTTTTTGACTATCTCACCATAGAAATGGCGTGATGTAGAGGGTCTCATGAAGAGCAGACCCGAAATTAAATCTATCCGCGCACTGACAAATCGGTCACAAATAAAATTGCGCCAGGTCATTGTCGAATCAAACCAGTAGACAGAAACAACATTAATAAATGACTCGTCGAAATTGAAGAAGTGGTCAACATTCGGCTCGAAAGTTCAGTTAAAGATGTGGGATAACCGCTAAATCATTATCTTCTCTTACTACTTTCTTATTGGATCTAGATGGAAGAGCAAATCACTAACGATCGCTCTTAACGTGGTTCCAACCAGATCCGCCTCTCGACCGACATTGTACAGTGTAAATGGCGTTAACGGCAGATCCCAGTATAGATTTAATGTGCGTCTATAAGAGAACATGTGTATAAAGCGTCATTCACTGCCGCGTTCATTAGGTTTCGACACGAACAAGAAGAATATATTCCTAAAAGCTCTTTTCGCCTCCGAACTAACACCGGAAGGGTTTGGCACGATAACAGGAGACACCAACACCGAGATGGTTTTAAGAGAAGCGTGTTTCGGGATTAAGAGATCCCGGCTTTACATGCTCCAGTTCCCTGACGTCAACCGTCTCCTGTCGTCAGTGAGCAGCCGGTGCCAAAAAATAGAAAAAAAAGAACAAACGGAAAAATGAACAGAATTGCAGAGCTCGCTGGCAATTAATTACAAGTCGAAGAGAAGAGAAAAGAAATCGATAGAAACGACCGACTGGCCCCTCTGGGTGGAACAATATTTTACTCGACTTAACTTGTTTATTTTCCTTTCTATTATTGTGTATCGAGTGTGGGCTGATCTCATTTCGTGGTGGTGCGATGCTTATATAGTGGATCCGGTGTGCGAATCAGTAAGGCCATCTATTTATACGAAGCCCCAGTACGCGTTAACCCTTCAAAAACTTCAATCGGTATGAACACGACGGAAAGAGAATTATAGTCAGGAAATACAGAAGAACCTACAGAAATCCCATTTTGATAACAGCTTATTGAAAATTGAAAAATAGAAAAATGGCTGAGCGAGGAAACTTTTATTTTTTAAATTGTTTTCGCAAATGAAACCAACAAACACAAGATTGACAAGTGAAACACAAGAAGGTCAGATACCCAATTAAATCGGACTCTACCGTCAAATGGCATGAAAAACAAAGATCTCTGAAATGTGACCCATATAAAAAAGTACAATGCAAAAAAATCGTTTTGCGGTCAATTGAGATATCGCCCAGTTGGAAATCATATTTTTGAACTAGTGGTAGAAAAGAATCAATGGTTTTGAAAGTGAGCGCATGCCCCATTCGAAAACTCGGTTGAATGAACCCCTGCTTCATGCCGATGTAAAGTTGGAGATTCACTTTTAGAGAACAGTGGAAGAAAGTCTGAAGGAACCAAACCAAGTCGATAAGGCGATATAATGTCAGGCTAACAAAAAGACACAATTACTTCTCACAATCACTGGCTGTTCACTGATAGAACTTTTGAACATCTCGTGTTCCTTAATTTCCTAAATTCCTCGACTCGCGAAATGCCTTGGAAATAAGAAAAACGGACAGCTGAGCCATGCTGACCCTCTATTTCGTTGGCGTTCACCTTCGCGTTCAACTTTTTAGCACTGCAATTTCTGTTTCAAATCTTTGAATGTCTGAAGATGCTCAAGAATGTCTAGGAACTTTTCCACAAATTTATTTAAGAATCTATTTCAGCCGCATCTTAATTTTTTATCCGATAACTTAACGGGCACTCCACGAATCTGATATTTTCGCGTCGACTCTGATATTTCGCGGTTGTGTAGAATGGAATTTTTTGCCATTGCCCATATCCTAGTGTTTACAAAAAGTAGGAAAAATGACACATTCATTGTAAAAAAAAATTCTGACCACTTGGTCGACCCGATCTTCCTATATTGTTGACATCACGAGGCGCCAGTTAAACGAGAATGGCGCTGTCGGGTTGACTGACGCACATCACTCGGTGGTGCTGGGTTCTCGGCCCCTGACACCATGGCCCTCGGCTGTTCAGTACACCCATATACAGTAGATGGGACAATAATAGCGGCCGACCGATGTTTACGATCCACCCGAAGAGGTTGTCATAACTCCTTGTGACTCTGGCCATCGTCTACTCGTGTCGCGATCCAGACCTCGGTCTATTGGCAAGTGCGTGGGCCGCTCGCATGTACATAAAGATCCGCAAAACCATGTCTGACTTCCTCGAAAGACCTCCAGCTGGCAACCTCATGAAAAACAAACAATTACTTGATTTTTAAAAATCTTAAACATGCCTGCACCTGAGAATCCTATCCCAAAATAAATTCTTACATCGCTGGACCAAACGAAAAAACCAAGCGATAAGATTCGGTTTCCTTTCAGAGTGTTCAGTTTATTCATGACAAATTTAGTTGGAAATTGCCGATCCGAAACAGTACGGGACTCAAGATTTCCTACGCGGTCGAAACTGCATCGATTTCCCGACGCTGCGACGTCTTCTCTCGGCGGTCAACACGCCAAAGGGAAACGTAAGTCGCTGCCCCGCATAAGTTGGCATTCTTCACCCGTAGCGCATCGAAACCACACGAGCTTTGAAGCGGTGCGGCGAAGCGCGCAATCAGGAGTGATACAATTGTTCAGTCATTTATGCGCGCATTCATTTCGCCCACAAAATCCGTGAGTTGCGCGTTAAGCGCTGCTTCAATGTTTGCGGATGTTGACTCGATGATCTAAAGAGGATGTATTTTTTTACCTTGGCGGATCTGTCGCTGTCGACGGCGCAACATCGCGCGTTGCGGATAGCAGCATCCCATTTTCTCTTAATGGCCACCTCGAGCGAAAATCGAACACACAATAGCCCCGATTGAGCTTTCGCCTGTCCGGAATTGATCCCGAAATGGGCTCACCGTACGATCGTGACGTTAGCCGAGGGAACGTCCACCAAGAGCACCGTTCGGTGGAATAATGTCAGTTTCATCAAAACGCTGTAAGCATCTTGCATTATCACTAGACGACCGTGCTATTTAACCAAGCTAATAAGGGGTCATTTTAGAATCTCATTTAGTCATATTTTATGTGATATACTCATATTTTCATTTTCATGAGTTTCAGCTTAGACGACTGCATAAACAATTCGACCCGCAGAATTGCAGAAATTCGCAAAATTATGGCTACAATTGGGGCTTAATACTTTAGGGGCGCTAACATTTTAAACGGGCTTCCTTCATTTTATACCCATTTCATGATTATCTGGATTGTTCTCATTCAATTTTTAAATTCATGTTAATTTTTATTCCGTCTGCAAATTTTGTAAATGGGTTGAAAATGTCATTTGAATATTTCTGACTTGTACGAATGTATTATTATTGTGTAATTACTTCAACGTCATCATATTTGCTACCATTACTCAGTTTCGTCTAGACTTGTTATCACGTATCAGTGTACCGTGTTTATAAGTTAGTGACATATAGTCGAGATTCGGCGCCCACCACGTTTATACATTCTTTCTACATGTATTATGCAGTGTATCACGTAAGCGCTGACGGCAGTAACGGGAAAATGTGAAACACGATCGACAATATGTGGTAAAGGTGCAGCTACCAGAGAATGCTTGTGCTATGTAATTCGCTACCAATAGGTAGGTGGGGGAGTTGTCGACCTTTTTGTCTGACAACCCCCTCGCCATAAAAGTCATTCAGTGCAGTGATAAACGTAGAGATCGGCTGTGTTCTGCCGTACCGCCATACCCCTCATCTGTCGTCCCTCCTTTCATAGTATTGGCAATTTGCACTATTGGGTGTACTGCCCTCTGGTGGATTTAAGTTAAGCCTCCGGTTTGGCGTTCGGTGGAGCGCCTCCGACAAGGCGAAGTCAAATGTCGTAGGCAATGATTCCAGGTCATTACGCCATCTAGTGATAATGCGAGGCGCAAATATCCTTCCGCAATTCTGCCCTGTCTGTTCCCATTCGATGACATGCAGATTTGCCAAGCGAGATTTCCACAACTCGGTCATTATTTTGTCTCCATTAAGGTAATGGAGTACCTTTTTCAGGAGTAAGGGTGATGGGTGGGCCAAAAAAGAGGGTAGGGGTGATGATGATGATGGGGATGGCGGTGGCGGAGGGTGAACGCCATTATTGCCTCAGGCTTCGTGCGCCAGTAAAAAGAGTTCGCGCGGCGCCACCATCCAAAAACGAAATACGTGTAATTAGCCTTCAATTGTTCGCGCAACAATGGACTCCCGAATATCCCGTATTCGCTGTTGGGGAACGTTAGTGGATGGTGCGCCACCTAACATCGTACAATAGCAGTGCGTTTGGTTATTTGCTGTTTCCGTGAGATGCGCAGATCAGCCCGACGTTAGCAGAGAAACGAATTTGAACAACGCATCTATATCGGATTACATATAACCGAACACTTAAACTGGAATTTTTGCTACAATTTTATTATGATACATAAATGTTTGATTCCGCTTAGAAATGCAATAAACCATTGCAAGATTCTGGTAAAACAGTTTTTGTTAGCGAATTGGGTTTCCGAAAAATAGATAGTACCATTTGAGCTGAATTGCTTTTGATACAAATTTAATATGTCATTTATATTCAATGAAGCCATTACAAAATTCTGGCCATGCAATTTTTATAAGGGAATTGGTTTTCCGAGAATTGCTCGCAATTTGATTTCTAACCTAACCTGATATCGACGGATGCGCATGACTCGAGTGACCCATTGTTCGACATTGTTAAACCCCGGTGCAATTCTATAAGTGAATCTCACCTCCTTTCTACATTGGCGGCTACACATTGATGGCCAGGCAACCTGGTGGTGGTGTCTAACGGCTATTACCAATTAGAGGGAGACCAAGATTGGTGGCCTCATGCCGGCACTGTCATGGTAGTGGCTCTCCGATCCGAGGGATCTTACGTGGATAGGGGGTTTTTATGCAGAGACATTCTGAAGGCAGGGGACTATTATAGGAGAAGAAGCCAAATAATTTTGGATGTTTCCTGGAATGCCTAATGACGATCGGGTTTATAAAGGTGCGCGTCATGACAGCATCGTAAACTCCAGAATCGGTTTCCTCGAATGATATTGAGCGTTTATGGCGAATACCTGGAATCTCACGTATAATTATATCGATCGTTTCCACGATTCATAGCTGGGGTCGTTCCGTTAGATGATTAACGAGAGTTGCTCGATGACCCTAAATGAATTTCCAGTTCACATTACACTTTGCCCTACACATGCAAATGAAATGGGAGAACCGAACAACAGCATATTTTTTAATTAAAAACGTCGGCAGAGTCATTCAATCAGTCATGTGATAATAATCGTAAAAGCGTGGCTCACTAAAATGCATTCGTAACCACGGTGAGTACAACTCGCCCGGAACATATTGTGGATAAAATTATTGACAACCTGCGCGAATCTTCAGTCGATTGAATGAATATTTTTTTTGCTCTCGCAGTCAAAGTCGTAATCTGACGTACCAAATTCAAAGTAGCCGCCGCCAAAGGAGAACTTGATATTGTAAGTTTGTGTCTGAACAGAGAATCCCCTCGGATAATCTCCCTCCCGTTCCCTGGATCCTTCAGCCCCGCCCAACTTCTGACAGCTCCACATGGCTCCCCCCCAATCTCGCGACCTCCAAGCGTGGGCGTCGCATTTTCGGCCTCGTTTCAGACTCCACGCAGCGAGACAAATAGGAAAGGCCATTTTTGTAAAAACCCATAACGTGTTGGACCAAAAGCCAGTCGTAATATATCTGCCTCGTTAATCGATGGGACGCTTGCCACGAAACATGAGCTTGAGAGCTGCTCACCAAAAAACGCTCGCGATTGTTGCTACAGACGTCGCCGATACTCGCCATCCCAATTTTCCTTCGCATTTTGTCGCGACCCACGTCGATGGTTC
This sequence comes from Mycogona germanica, assembly GCA_034698785.1. Lineage (NCBI taxonomy): Eukaryota > Metazoa > Arthropoda > Diplopoda > Chordeumatida > Chordeumatidae > Mycogona > Mycogona germanica. The sequence goes on from JAQGBY010002320.1 coordinate 15,665, forward strand.
GCTGTGTACGAGTCCTCTTCACGATCCGTATCAGGGCAGCTCGCGGACTACTGCCAGTGTCAGAGACGGACCAGTTCGGTATCTGGGGAGGCCGGACGATGTGTGACCATGGACGGAGAGGAGAGAAGTCCATCATCTGTCGTCCTCCCTGCTCCCTCAGGCGGGGACGACAGTTGGTCCGCCACTCGGTGGTGCCACGCGGGACTCGTATAGGTGGAGAGGCTGTTCATAGAGCGGGGCTTCGGCAAACACGGTTATGCTAATGACGTGGCGGCCACAATTAAAATGAATTTTAATATTGGGCCGCGCTTCGCCTATGTAATTTCATTATCTGCGCTCCTCGACTGACGAGCGAACCGGTGATTAGCAGACGGGAAGGGATTCTGGTGGACCGTTTATACGCTCGGCCACTTAAAACGATCACCACGGCTCTAGTACTCCGCATTAGAAAATGCATTTTCAGTTGATGGAACACTTTTTTGCTCTTTTAAATGGCACTACTCCAGGCCTAATGTAGCCCTCATGAGGATGTCTGACTTGTTACTGATAATTACGAGAATTATTCACCTAATTAAATACAATACTAAAGACGTGATTTTAAAGGAAATTGGATTAATCTTTAGGTGCGTTAGATAGTGACTCACAACCATCAATTGGTTAACCATTACGATCTCGAACCCATGACCATAATTTCCGTATAAAGATGCTCCAGACACAATACGAACAGGGAAATACTAAAATTTGTCGAGTTTAGTTACGTTGCGTAATTAAAAAAAGTTTCACATCCTGGTTAAAAAAATTGTAAATAAATTTAATGGATTATCACAATGAGAGGTCTACCTGAAGCCCACCCGCAGTTCCTGTAATATTTTATATTAGACGGCCTCTTGTCTTGTTGAACGATTTTGCACGCAATTCTGTTCGGGGGCGAATACGAATCGATTAATGACCAGGTTCAGTGTTTATTCAGTCGATGTCTGCGAACATAATTACAGGTCTGATTACGGATTCCTCGCTATTGGAACCTATAATTTTGAGTGAGCGAACTGCGTCGATATACTGTATAATTCAGTCGCGTCTTACGACGACTCGATTTTAATTGATACATTTGAGATGCAATCAAATTCACCAGGAAAGGGCTACATTCAATGTACATGCGCTGTATATGTATTCTGGTACGCCTTTGTGACTTTTTCTGCCGCGGGTGGTTTACGTTAGTTGCTGTAATAATCTGTCGCCAATCAATATTGACACTAGGGTACGGAAATATTATCAAATATAGATAAATATATGTGTGATACACTGTAGGGAAAGGTTCCATTAAAAAGTCACATCTACTCTACTATCCATACACTCCATGTACTAGTAGTTTCAATTTGTATGCGATTAAATTTATTTTAGTCCAACCGAAATGTGCTTCAGTGCTTATTGTTCTAAACTGTTGTTTAGTGAATATTTTTCAATTGAAACAATATGCACTTGAGAATTATTCATTAAAGCAAAATTTAGTTCGAAGAAAAATGTATGCTTCGGTAAAAGAATATTCGACGCCCTGGCGAGTATTTAATCAATTTTTTAAAGAATTTTATTATTCGGTAGATGTTTTTAGAGCCAAAATGCAATTGGGGAAAAATTCTTTAAACAAATACTTCATTGCCCGGAAATATGCTGCAATTAATTTTCCCTCCAATAAAATGTATTACGTAAAATTTGGAATTAGATTGGACAAATAAAAAAAAATAAAAATTGCACTCCGATCTCAGGAAGATCCAACCGAGATAAGAAGTCTCGTTAACGCAGAGTCGCGTAGGCGCTGACCGCCGGATAACAGACCGATCACCTTCCTGACATTTTTACCACCTTGTTGGTAGTGGTGTCAACGACGGATCGCACCACTCGGGATAACGGCTAGTTGCACCACTTTGCCAGTCGTGGGCGTCTACCGAGTGGTGCGGCTGACGAGAGAGACACAGAGAGAGAGGGCGCGCGGTTCGTCGGGCAATGGTGGCGACTTGAGGTCGGCCGGACGTCACGGGACGCGGTCGAGAAAATATAATAAATTTTGATGGAGCGCGTTGTGTACACTCATAAAAGCGCTTGGCGAGCAGATGGAGAGAGTGATATGAGTTTGAAGGAAGAATGATGCTGCAGATGGGATGGCCTCGGTTTTTTCTCGTCTCTTTCGCCAAATAAAGATGCAGATACAGATACAGAGATTACGACCCAAAGCACGTGGACAGGACAAGTATCTTCACTAGCAGAAAATTATAGAGATCCTTGCCAATTTGCTCTCAAAGAGAACCCAGCATTTGGCCACCGAAGCTTGCCCCGAAAAACAAAATTTCGATAAAGAATTTCTGGAGATTTTACAAAAAAACAACAACACATAAAATGTGTCTTAATGTTGTTATTGCTAAATGCTGAGGTAAATGAATACTATTCATTAATTACATCTATATCGATGTGCCTTGAGGTAACCACCAAAAACGTACGTTTCAACCCATTGCTCACTAATTTCAAATGTGATAGCAAACTTATCTTCTTTCGTGAAAGGCATTTTCACAGATGATTGTAGCAGACGGGCTGTTTAATTACGTATTGCATCGACATGACTCGAAATTACAACAGGACACTGTTACCCTTTATATCACCAAATTTCATAATAATACTATTTTTGGCCGACTTATTAAAGAATATAAAAGGGATCCATAGTTTCAGGCTCACCCCCTAAATATGTCTTACGAGTACAGGTAGCTATTTCTAGAACATTTTCTTCGTTGGTGTTTCGTAGAGTATTGATAGTCCGAAACTGTATAATATTTTAAACCTGCATCATATTATAAATCTACAAAGCGTCCGTTCACACTTAAAATTTTGTAAACCAAGACTGAGATCCATTTTGCTCTGATTCGCCGCAGCCGAATGGATAATCTGTGAAACGTAGCCGTCGCTCTCACCTTGGATCGGGGGGAGAGTAAAGTGAGGCTTGATTTGTCGGCATCCTCTATTTACAAACTGGGACTCCGCGAGAGCTGGCTTCTCCGCTCTGGCACCAGCAAAACGCACACAGATTGCCGGATCATGTTTGTTTATGTAGGATGTAGCTAGGTGATACATCTTCGCTGTCAACCGGGTAATGCATGGTAAACACACTCTCGAGTGCGCGTCGTCGAGAGCCATGATTACGATCCGGATTCGTGTGTTCTCAAAAATATGATCTGTCGTGCGTACAGTTTACACGTCCGGATATATTCGTGTGATCAGTCACTGAAAGTACAGTGAACATGTGGATGTACATAGTGAAGCTTCTGGGCGTTACATCTTTTGATGACTTCTGTTAGCATTCCTGAGAATCAGTTGGTTAATGGTTTTTTTAGACCGCCGTACCCGATTAGTCTCATCCAGATTACCCGCCATATGTGCGCCAGCCAGCGATTCAGCGCTGCGCCCATAGTTTATCCGAAGATCTCAACTTTACGTTTTCTGAACACACAAAGCAAATCTAGACTAACGTACACGTTTTTACAGTTTATTGAATAATTCTCCTGAGAACGTTAATGCCTTAAAAATGCGTTATCATTTTGTATCCAATAAAGTTCAACTACTGTCTTGATTCTGCGATTGCGCTGGATGCCCATTTTCGACATTATTAAAAATGATGATGCAGTTTGGGGTTGATTGGAGCTTGCAACCTATTTAGACATTTGCAACTTGCCACAGTGTTCTATTTATGTACATCGTGAATGAAGTTTACAGATAGGACATTTGATGACTCAGAAATGAGAAGTGAAGTTCAAGAGCATAATTCAAAGAAATGTATTTTTAGCAAAACATTTCTTACTAAGTTTTTTAGGATACGCTCGATTTATCTCATACGGGAACAACTGTTGGCGTTATTAGAAATTTAATTGCAAGACTGTGGCAGTTGCAAGTCGACTATACAAACACTAAATGTCGAAGGTTGATAGCCGCATTCTACATTGGAAACTTTTACGTTCGTGCTGTACAGTGCGTAGTACAATAACAGCTTTTAAGCGCGGAAGGTGACCATCTTTCTACGCGTGGATAATTGCGAGACATGTAGTTAGGCAGGATTGAGAGGCGAAATCGGTTTGCTTGTTGTTCTAACCTTTTTTTACGAATTGTCCTAACTGAATAATTGCAGACAGGAGCAACGTGGCTAATGTTTTCGCGTCAGTGCATCAGAGAGTTTGCGAATGGCATTGAACTTACGTTCACAAAAACCAAATAGCATAATTGCGAAAGTAACGCATACTCGTGGCCAGTGTTTCATTTATTGGAGCAAATATTTTTTTTAAATACCGCAGGTCACTGGTTCCTGCACATCGTCCTCGTCCTTATCGCATCGTCCGCACGGCACTCAGATCACGCATTTGCATCTTCAAAATTTAGAATCTCAGAACGCAATTTGACATCTTCGGTTGGCAACATTCGACATGATTATTAATTAATTCTTGACGATGATACAAACGTACAAAATCTTTCCAATAATTATCCACGACTCGTCATTGCGACTGAATGGGGTTCGCTAGTTCCGGTTTCAATTTCCGGCACAGGCTCTCGATTATTCGTTTCCGGGGTCTAGTGAAACTGTGCCCTCATATAGTACTGCATCTGTAGTGCTATACACTAAAGTGAAGGAAACTAAACGACTAGTAACACACACGTCACAAGTAGAACAAGACGTATCGGATTGCAATTGACGAGGTTTCGCAAACTCTGCGCTGGAATACCAAACGTCACGCCACGGAGAAACGCCAATTAGACCTAAATTTATGCTGCTTTTATCTCCCCTAAACGCATGAAGAGAAATTATGGTGCCGCTCGGCTATCAGTATCTATTATTAATTGATATTCTTCACGCAAAATTCCGCACGTCACGTTGAAGGTTGTTTTTACGAGAGTGATTTTGCGGAACCACGGAATGTTCACGGAACCGTTTCCTGGCTCACCTTTTTTTTTTGCCATGCGTAACTGGAATGCCCCGCATTGTTATCAATTATATTCGTTCCAATGTTTGCCTTGCCTCCAGCACTTCCGTGGAATAGTTCCATACATGTACAGTATACATGCATGAGTCACGTTTTATTGCTCAGATCCAGGTTCAAGATAGTATTACAAATACCATTAAATTGTGAAATATTTTAAATTGAACAATAGGGATAGGAACAATATGAACATCCTGACCCCTTGAGTGCGCCATCGGAGTGCTATCCAATGGAAGCGAAAGACTAGAGCGGTGATGAGTCATACGCTTCAATGCAAACAGCCAATATAATATTTAAAAAAAAGGAATAATAGGAGGGCAATGACATCACGATAGGCATGTGCAGCGATTTCGAACAGCGCCATTTTCACACTGATTGAGTCGTACAGAGACTCTGCTCCCAGGAGACGAGAATTAGTCGTGTAGCGCGCGCGGGGTGGTTGGGAATATGCAGCTAAGGCCCCTCCCATCTCACCCAAAGAACTGGAAGGCCTAGAGACAGCTAATCTATAGGATATATGCATCTATGAAAAGCATTAGTTCGTTCTTGCAACGTTGAGACGCCAATTCTGCTGTATTATGGCGTCGCTAATACTGGAACCTTGTGTATAGAATGTCTGTCTTGATCAAAGGGTTAAGGATTCGAACCAGGAGGTATGGCTTTGAGTTTATACGTAATACAATATTTAAATTGATTGATGGACTACAATCGAGGGTCGGCAACAAGGTCGTCGTTAAATAAAGTTTGCGTCTTATCTTCGCTTATTACAGGGGTTAGACGTAACTTGAAGAAATTTAACTCGCCAAAAAGTTTAGTTCCTATGTAGTGAGTTTATTCGTTCAATTTCTCTAAGTTACGTCAGAACCCTGTCATAAGTGAAGATTGTCGACACGCAAACTTTGTCGACGACCTTGTTGACGACCCTCGATTGCAGTCCATCAATCAAATGATATATTTTGTTATTACTACTGTTTGATACTGTTTTACTGTTTTGGACTAAAAACATTTGAAAGTAATGCACTGATACAATTATCTAATTGATGATTACAACTCCAATTATGAAGTAACTGGTAAAACTTACGTTTCGTGGGCGCCTCATACTGTCAGCGCTTGATTGCCTTTCCATGCATTGGCGATTGACGTGAAACCAATGAAATCGTAGAACCGACCCGTGCTGCCAATTTAGGTTTTACTAATGGACATCAATGTCAACGAGTATGTCTTCAGTACTCTAGACCTTAATCGCTCGTTGGCCGCCACCCATCCTGCTCTCCCTAGTGCTGGCTGGTGTCGTCTGCCGTTTGTCACCCACACACGACTGCGCCCGCACGTCCGCCACGGTCGGAGGCATGCTCCACGCCCATAATAACTCTCGGTGGCGTGTCAGGAGGACGGCGTCACTGTCGTAAAAACGGCGCAAAAAAAAGAATAGCTCGTGACGAAACAAACGACCACATTCCGTGCCCTCTCCACCGCCATCCTCGGTCGTTCTAATGCGACAGATGTATTAGAGCCGGCCTAGGTGCCCGGCAGCTAGTCCTGTCTGTCTAGGGGAATTTTATCTGGCGAAACGTACCTATGACACGACACAAACAGCATCCTACGGTCGGTCACAGTACTACTCTGTTATAAAGTGCAAAACGTAAATAATAAGAAAAGAAATGACGTATGATGAATGCCCCCCAACTATTTCTCCAGAATTATCGTACAGAATTTCGCAGTATTGTAGAAAATATGTTTAGAGAAATATATTGCTATTATACGTGGTCTCACCAGATTTTTCATTTATTTAACTTTACGCTCTGTGGAACTTTCTACGCAGGAACTTATGAACAGTCGTCGCGCGTAATATCTCCATAGCTCACCTGAGTCACCTCAGGCTCCATTGCATCCTAGTGATCGTACCAACCCCAATGACATTGGGGGTTCGATTCTCGATAGGAGAAAAAAAATGGAAGGGGAGTTGTTAGGGGGTGAATCGGTGCTAATGATTTGTCGACACGCCCGGATATGTAGGGGGCGCCCTCACGCTCACACAATTAAGCAGGCGTTATCCCGCGCGTGCCAGGAGTAATGTGGGGATGACCTGGGCTGCGTCGAACAATGCTGAGATTTCTTGCACTCGATCGACGTGATGCGAGCCGTTCCCTGAGATTCTCTTTATTAAAAAAGCTGCGTGATGCCAGGCGATTAAGCCCGATCGTCCTATAAGGACCTTCACCTTTCGACAATCAATTTCTGAGCAAGTATTCCGAGTCATCAAACTTTGCCATTCAACTTTGAGCATCCGTTAGATGTTCTTTGATTAAGATAACAGGATATAACGTTTTAAGGTTGTTTCTATAACCTAAATTTCCTATTGATAGATTTTGTTAATGCTTTACTACTTCAAATTGATTCATCATTTTTTTTATTTCTTGCACTGAGATTTAAAATTTAGTTTTAAAATTTCTTCTTTGATGCCCATCACAAATTTAAATAAGCAGACAGCTACGCCAAATAATCTTCTTGCAAATTGTAATAAACCTCATTGCAACGCTTTCAACGTGAACATTTTCACAACAAATGATTGTCATTCGATTTCAATATACTGAATATGTTAGCTTTCCTGCATTGCACTAAGGTGCAATGCAGGAAAGCCAACGGGGAGCTTCTTTCTTCCATTGAAAAATGCGACAATACATTCGGTTATAAGAGTATGTCAAATGTGGTTGACCAATTTTGTGCTACTAAATTGATGGAACAGAGATTTAAATCCCTTATCTTTCTACAAATTAGATTTCAATTTGTTTTGTATGTTTTCTTTTGACATTTTCTTGTACTTTTGCCATGAAGTGGCTAATAACTTTCCTTCCTAGTTTAGATATTGAGATTGGGTAAATTGTATGATGTTCAGGGGTTTCCACCATTCTAAATCATTTCCTAGTTGGAGGTAGGAGCCGATGATAGCAATTACTTAGAATTGGGGATTGCAGGACTACAATCGGAGTCACG
>JAQGBY010002321.1:0-23663 GCA_034698785.1 Mycogona germanica
GAGTTTCTCGCCGACTCTGGTCGTCGTTTTTCGTCCGGTGCTGGCCCGGAGCCTACTTCATTATGAATTCGTTATGATTATTTTATTATATTAGATGTGCAGTGGAATTTTTAATGTTCAGTGGAAGCAATTTTTAAAATTAAATTTTATGATCGTGGATCTAGTCTTTTAATTGTTGGAGTTATTGAAGAGTAAATTTGATTAAAGTTCTTCTTGAGAAATATATAGGGTGCAACTCTGAAATAACATACAGAGGGTTGTTTAGTGTTTGTTGACCGATTTTTAAAAGGCTGTATACCATATTAAATTCCATTTCTCCATCACCTGTTGTGCTCGATGTGTTAGCAATAATACATAAATCATTAATTTTAAATGTCAGCTTCTAATTCCTGGTCATGAGAATGTATCAGAAATGTAGGTACACAATTATATGCAGATACTTTTATTACCAATAATTTATTTCCACTTGATTAAAAAATTCAGTCCCACAAAATGAGTACAGGTATTAAGGCACAATGTGATGAACAGTGTTACTTTTCAAGTGGAAATGCCAGCTGGACACAATCTAATGCTTGATTTGTTTCAAATGCATCAATGGCCAAGGGTATACTAAAATAGTCCAAGTACAAAAAAAGGTAGGAAGCATTTCATAGAATACATGTAAATTATGAAAAACATCTAATCACAGCATCCCAAGGGGCATTAACATAATATATCACCCAATGAAATAACAAACTCCTAATTAAATGCTGCTGAATATTAAGTCTGGGTATGTGTATATAATTATAAAAAGGTGAAGGAGGGATTGACCCTGGAGTAAAATACACAGCTAATCACATTTTTATAAGCACTGATACAAGCAGCATACAACTTATTGCAATTCCAAGCATCACAATATGCAAATGAAAGGAGGTTCCTAGTATTAATCAGTATTTGCCCCACCCAAATTGTATAGAGTAAGCTATAGCTGCATTGTGGTGTGAAGGGCATTCCTTAATTTATATTATCGTTTTATTAGTGGAGAATAGTTGATGTCATATATGGCACACACAATTGCAAAAATTGAATCTTCATTAATTTACAACTGCTGAGACTTCTACATTTCATTCTCCCAAAAGAGGCCCTTGAAATTATTAATGGCCATTTCAAGATAAAAAATAGTAATGCATTTAAAATGAAAATTCGAAGAACATATAATTGAGATTCCATACAAGCTGACCAACAAAGACACTCAAATATGACCTAAAATCAGTTTCAAATAACTTAAAAATAAAATAGTCTGTATTTAACCTGTATAGACACATGGAAGAAACAAAATTTATCATAAAATTATTGCAATCACTGCACACATTGGAAAACACAAGCAATTCTTAGAAAAATCTGTCGAATTATCATTGAGGTGGTTGCTTGTTTGGTTAGGTTAGGTTAGGTCATTCACTGTGGCGTTTTTAGGGCGCTGCTCGTATTTGCCTGTGATGGTTCTAGCCGTTGCTGCATTCGGCTACGTTCGTGAAAACGTTCGTGTGACCCAGTAAGTGGACGATCTAAATCTTAACTTCAAATTTTTTTTTTGGTGATTATGACGGAGTGTAACGTGGTCAGCCATCGAGGTTCTTACAGATATCGTTCCTTTCGGATTATTCCGCTTTGCTTTATGTCTTCATTATTTGGTTGTGTGGAATCCTCCAATAATTTGAGGAACAGTAAATACAAATAACAAAATTTGATAAAACTTAATTGCCCAGAGATTCAGGAATTATGCAATATGGTACATTTGTACCCATTTCTTAAATGTAGCAGTATTATCACAATATCACATGTCCTACTTGGAAGTTTGCCTGATAAACCAGTCTCTCTTTCCCAACAATTCTTGGAGAAAGCAAAGCTTATCCTAAAAAATGTACACTTTTATTAATGTGCTCTCATAATTTCTAGCTTATTCAATACAGACACACCATAATTGAAAAAATGACCTGGTGTATTCTGGGATTCAGTATTTAATTTTCTTAGCTGAGAGTGGTTATACCAGTTCCTGGCAAGAGTAAAACTGTTTCTTCTGGATATTTAAGTGCATCCTAGATGATTGGTTGTGTCAGAACACCTAAAGAAATACAAATAGTGGCAAGTTGGATTTTATAATGCTACGTATTATATTATTTGAATTGACAATTGCCAAAAATATTTGTAGGTGCAAAATATTGGAAGTATGAGTTTTCTGCCACCATTCTGTTCATCTAAATCATTTGGCACTGTCCAGGACACAAAACAGCATCTAATATTTAAATATAAGTTTTACAAAATTATTCTCCAATTATACTAAAATACATTGTTTTAAAGCATGAAAGAGTAAGACAGAAGCAAAATGGAGAACCAGTGTTGACTAGACCTCCATTTCATGTTCGTTCGCTTGCTTGTTGATTGTGGAGTACTGTAAGCGTCGATAGAGTGGCTCACCCACCCGTCGACAGTTGAATGAGATGACACGGCGGTTGGTGTAGGCTATGGCAAGTAGCAACACAATGACCACCACAATGATGACCAGCAGAACCCCATGCACCAAACCAAAGGTGGATGGCACCAGCAGTACCAGGTGTCGACAGCTCAGACTGTCTGCAGTCAGCTCAAAGATCTTGGCACCAGTGTTGTCTTCAGGGTAAGCATCACGACACACATAGTTCTCCTTGTTGACCAACGCCACATCGGTAGAGTGCAGCCAGTGGTAGAACTCGGTCATGTGACAGTCACACACGAAGTCATTGTCAGTGAGGTCAACACGAATGTCAGGAATCTCATCCAGGCGACTCATGCTGCTGTTGCTCAAATGCCTGATGACATTGGCATGAAGATCAAGGTGCTTGAGACTGTGATGGAAACAGTTATCACTCCAACTCAGTACCTGAATGAAATTGTTGGCCAGGAAGATGTACTCGATGGCAGGAATCTCACAGAAGGGTTCCATGTGCAGCACTGGACCAATCCGGTTGTTTTCTAGGTGTATGCTGGTCAGTTTGGTCATCTCAGTCTTATTCAGGTAGCTCATAAGGGTGGCAAAACTGCTGGTGCCATTATCAGACAAACCTGCATCCCGTAAGGCACCATTCAACTGCAACTCCTCCAGATTGGGCATGTTGGCAAAGAGACGAGCATAAGGGGCACCTGGGCTCCAGCTATTATTGTTAAGCAGCAGGCGGCGCACAGCAGGAACGCGATGGAAGGCTTGACCACGAATCTCCTCTATCTCATTACCACTAAGGTCGATGATCTCCAGTTGCGAATAGATAGCCTCTTCACCAAATGTGTTGGGAGGCAGAATAGTCAGGCGGTTGCCAGTGAAGAGAAGCACTTCTGTCTCAATAGGCAATTGGGACAGTACCTTAGCATCCGAGAAGCCAGAGTCTGTGCAATTGGTCACAAAACGACAGCGGCCTTCAAAGGTTTGATTTCGACATGTGCAACGACCAAGAAATTCTCTCTGGCAGCCTGTTCGCCCAACCATAGCATTTATACAGTTATTGGTAGCAGCTATGGTGGAGATGGCGGACACTGGTTGAGTCTGTGTGGAGGATAGTGGAGATGGTCGGTTGGATGGAGTGATCCTGATATTTGGCTGTTGACTCATTCCAAATTGCTGATGGATGGTATGTGTCACTGCCCAAGCTGTGTTGTGCAGCAGAGCCAGCGCAACCAGTACCACCATTAAGTTTTTCTGCATTTTCTTTTTATACAAATAGTGTAGCGTAGCAATTGTGATGTTGCAGTGGTCTTGGAGTAGCAGGGCCTGCAATAACAGATGATGCTGGGGTTCAATTTCACTCCAAGCAGCAGATTATATGGTAGTTACACGGTAATCTGCTTGATCTTGCTTTATCTATTTAAAATTGTCTTTGGAATTTTTAGGAAACCCAACTGACAAAATTGGTGTCACTTTCCTGAAAAACAGATCATGTGACTGAATGCTATTAAAACCCAATGCACCCTCTAGAGCACATTCAAAATTGTTTAAGTACAATGGAAATTCAGATTTTTCCACCAGCTCCATCTTCCATAATCTCATTCAAATTCATAGTTAAAGCCATTGTTACAGTATGATTCTTGAGGACATTTAAGACCGGGAAATTCCGTTTGAAAATGAGCAATTCTATCTTTGTTGTGCACTCTAGTGCTGATATTGACCTGTGTATAAACACACCCCATTTGAGCACACTTGGAACAAGTATGCTCAAGAGCGAGTCCTAATGTTCACCTTGGGAGATGTTATATGCATAAATCACTTTACTTCTCTGTCAAGTACTAATGTGAATGTTAGGAATAAAATTTGAAGGGATCATTGATATCTAATCCAGCATAACCAAGTGGAGAATGGTGCTAACAGTTGGAACAGGAGTTTAAACACATTTCGTTGCCTTTCTTAATCACAAAGTGTTTTGTGGCAGTTTTCATTTCAGTCCATATTTAATTTGCCTGACAAACTGTTCATGGAATGAATGATGTGAGGTTTGGTACAAATTACAGATGTTAAATGGCAATACGGATTAATTAAAGCAAATAAACTAAAAAGTGAATACTGTCCGATAACAAGAGCAAAATCTTGATTAAAAAGTGGGTGCATTCTGCCATCATCTTGGGCATGTTGAAATTAGAAACAAAAATGTTTGTTGGGGCTCACACCCCCAGGAAGCGACGTGGTACTTTTGCCAAACCTACTGTCAACATTGCTCTTGTTATCGCACTTTTTAGTTTATTTACTTCAACTAATTTGTGATTTTTATTGAGAGATTAGTAGACAGGACTGGTGGGAAAATCTGAGCAAATCTTAATCGTGCTTAGCAATTTTGAATGTGCCAGGTGGATTTTAATAGAATTCGTGTATGTGATTTGTATTTCAGGAAAGCGACTGCGATCTCGGAAGCCTGCTTTCCCAAGATTGCAATGATCATTCAAATTTCTCAAGCAAGGTCAAGCAGGTCGACGTGTAACTAGGATAGGGAATGGAATTACGTCATGCACAATACTTGTCAATTGTGATCACCATCAGATGTTGGAAGGTGGCTGTGCCGTCCTGTGTTTCGACTTTCCTTTATTTCAGAAAAAATGGCACCCCTTTGCCAAATAGTATGTTTTTGTGCGAGCTTAGAGTGAGGTTTGGTTAGGTAGGAGAAAAGCATGTTATAGAAAAAGTTTCATATAGCATTTGTTAGCACATAGCATATGCCAGGGGTATGGTCGGCAAAGGTAAGTTTCCAAAATTTGACGTTTTTCGTAATTGACTTATCCTGTGCGTCACAGGTACCCCTAGGGATATTAAGCCTATGGCAACTGTTATGCACCTGTCGCTTGGCAAGCGATTTACCCGACGGCGGTGAGACTGGAACTCGTCAAAAGTTTATGCGGATCACCAGACTTGGTTAAACAGCTCGAGGAAAAATCACACCAGTACTTTTCACAACTTTCTATCAATCCAAATATTATTGCAAACTTTGGCGGAACTTAAAGCACACGACATAAACACACTCGGCAGTTCAGGTAGGATATGGGCCTTTACGCGTAGTTTAAACACCTATTGTTAGAAAGCCCGATCCAAACGTCACAAGTAGCTTCAACGATTATAGATAGTCTAAAAAATGCCAACATTAGAAGGATTCCAAGAACATACTACATGTAGTTTGTAGTAATATATTTACTCTGTAGCGACGAAAATAAATCAGTGTTATTGTGACTGACTGTCTTGTCTGTGTAGTATTTATTCCTACCTGTTATGACATCATATGCACCCTCAGTCTTAATCATTGAACATATTACAGGTGGTGGAAAGATGGAGGGTCATCCGCAAGCAACTTCAACACAGGAAACAATTGAATAATAAAACTAATCCCACCAGAAAATTCAGCTCAACCACAATATTATAGCTTGCGCTATTTATTTATAAAAATGATGTTTGAGATTCAGTTGAATATTGTCGAGGTTTGTAACCATAATTCGAGACACTGGGAAGAAAATACGAGTCATTGTGACGCCATATTGGATGGGCCCTTCGGTAATAGAGGTCATGGGCCTTGAGGCCCGTCCATGCTTGTAATACAGTCTTTGAGGACATTTGAAATGATTGCGTTTTTCCACATTTTAGCCACATTATTACAGAGTATAGCACGTGAAAAATCAGTTACTTCACATACGTTTGCGTTTATCGCGTTTCATCGTCTAAACGTAAAATAGCCGGTACATTTAAACAATTAATTTTTTATTTCATTGGTGGTTACTGTAAACCCAGGCAAAGCCGGACACCCTTCTTGTATTTTTATACACGAAAGCCTGAGTGATGAGATATTGATCACAGGAGCTTTCACTCAAAATTTATATTTCAATTGATCCACCCATTATTTGAAAATTGAGGCGCCGCCCCAGCCCTCAGTAATACGATAACTATTTGGTAGCCTAGGTAAGCCGTAAGATTTGTCATTTGCCTACTGAGCTCGACGAAAAGCTTTTGAGGCGGGAACTATTCTAAACTCTCGCTAAAACTATACCGTACTGAAACGAATACACTAAACAAATATTCATATCGTTTCCAATATTACTTTTCTTTTAAAATTCGCGAGTCCCATAAAAATGCAGCTCAGGTAAACTTTTTTGTATTTATTTTGCAAAATTTCATAATTTACTTGGTGGTTGGGTGGCTGGAGAAATCAATTTTCAAAGGTGACTTACATCTAAGCGTGACGAAATACACACCAACAAGACTTCCAAGAAAGTGAACTGAGCCGTTTAATTACGCAGCACTGTATAAGTTTATTACAAGGAAATCAAATGTATCTTTACATGTCGAAAAAATTCAAAAACAAAAAAAATGTTATCGAAGAAATGTTGGCAACGTCACCCGCTAGTGACACTAAGCCATTTTGTTGACGATGGCCTGGTGCAAAGTGTTCAACTGCATCATCCATCTGTCCAGCACCACGTACCTCGCCGCTCCGTGCATCTGCTTGTCCAGTTCGAGAACCTGATTCACCTGGTCGATGCGGCCGTTCACAGTGCTGAAATGGATTTTCAAAATTGATCACTTGTACAGTCAACAAAATTGACCACTTTCTAAAATTTTAAAAACAAACTAGATATGTAGATATGTGCCTGGTAGAACATGCACACAATGTTGCACAGAAAATACTGACTATTTGGTGGCGAATCTGATTATTTTCGAAAGAATCAACATACTTGTCCAGGATGCAGGACACCAACAAACTTTCCACCTCAGATACGTCGATATTCAATTCCTTGGACAGATTAAACACAAATACAATATTACACAATGCCAAGTTCCTTTTTAAATTACAATTCAATAAACAATGAATTAACTGGACAGTAACAGTTGATAAGTAAAAATGTGAACTTACTTTTGAAATAAATGGTATATGAATCCTCGTATAGGGCTTGATGAGTTTGATAAGGACTTGGGTTCGAATATTTCTAAGAAGATCTACAAAAAAAGCATAACTTCTATTTCATCCTTTGGGATGGTTACACTTGGTGCAGTTACTCAATAGGCACGCCTAATAATTACCTTCAATGTGTTCCCTGATGAAGGGATCATCCATGATGTTTTTCCTATTAGTTTTTAATATCATCTCAAACTCGTTGATGTCATTGTTTTGGTAGGCACTAGATAAATAAAATAATAATAAAAATCCAGTAGATTCACCAGGACAGAAAAATTATCACAAAAGACAAATAAAAATAAAAAAACAAGTTAAAAAATCGAAAACTCCTCTTACACTTTCAGCCAATTTTTGAGCAAGCAAGCTCGTGAAATTGCCACAAAAGAATGTTACGAACATGCAAGCGCATTATCTCACCCAGAGAGCGCCGCACACTACCATTTACCACATCACTCACCTTACTAAATTGGTCATGGCTAAAATCTCGGGATCGTTCTTGTAGGGTTTTGCCTCTTGCGAGTCGAAGGGATTGATTCCCGACTTCATCAGCATGTTGGCGAGGACCAGATACTTGAGACACGTTGTCCGCCTGGGGCTGCCCGATTCGTCGTAGTTCTTGAATGCCTCGAAGAAGTCAGTGTGCGCCCGCTCAAATTCTCCTTCCCGCAGGTGCATTTTTCCGCCGCACTCTTAAATATTTAGAAACATAAAAAATAAACCAGATACTTAATATATTTAATCGATCATAAAATAAACCAACAAAATGTCAACCTACCTCGGATGACGCCCATGATCAATGGGTGGGGTATCGCAGATTTGATGTGAAGAGATTGTTCGTACAAAGTCTACAATATAATAGACACAAATTAGTTAGGTTTTGATTAAGCAGCATATTTGTGATGCAACACCAGTGGCGCCCTATAAGTGTAACACTTCTATGTATGCTGCAAAACCAAGGCAAGCAACTAGTTCCCTGCTGCGATTCGGATTGGCTGGAATCACCTAGCAGAAGAGAGATGCTGACCTTCAGTTTCTTGTTGTTCTTTTGAGCGGTATACATCTGTATCTCCAGCGCGTAAATTTCGAGCAACTGGGTTCCCTTCTTGAGGTCATCTTCGCCGTCGTCGGTCTGCGATTGAGTTTCAAAAGACAAGACGTTAACAAAATAAATCGTCGGTAAGCACTCTCGGCCTTTAAAAGTCGGGAGATTAGACGCAAAAAATTTCAATACATGGAGCAGACATCAAACGAACTGCCCCATCGTTAATTACATCGGCGGTATCTGAGGTCACACACCTCATACAAATACAATTCTATATGGTTGCATACTTGACATGACTGGTGCAGTTGCTTAAGAATTTTTGCCAACTTGGTGAAATCTTCTCTATCAAAGTAAAGTTTTCCAAGCTTGGTATTTGTTTTGAACCACAGCCTGTCGTTTTTAGCATCTTTTAATGCTTCCAACGTGGTCTCATAAAAGTCTTGCAAAAGTTCCATCTGCGAAAGTAAATAATAATTTAAAAAAATTTCAGTGTAAAAAGTTCAACTGTTCAAACATGAATTTATACAAATATCATGATTACAACATCAATTCAATTAGAATTTCATTAATTTTTTCATTTTACAGTTCCAAAAACGTATACATCCGATATCCAGTATTTCCGCAAAGAAAAACAATTGAATGTTGAGAACATTTAATTTTCACACCTGCTTGGACGTTGATATATAGTCCAAAATGGAATTTATAGATTTCTCCGAATAATTCCTTGTCACTGCACTTTTTATGTAGGTTAATAGTTGCTTGTAGCGGGACATCATATCCTCGAAGTTGCTCTGGAACCATATTCGTCAAGTTCAATGTAAAGAGTGATAAAACAAATAACTATTTTTAATGACCATGTAATTATATCTAACAAAGACTCACCAATCTGAAGCATATTTTTATCATTTGCTTTAGCGCCTTGAATCCCCATTCTCCCTTCTCGCCACCTTCAAGGTCCAGAACCTAATATAATTTAGCAAAATTACTACAGCACATATTAAATAACAGTTGATAGCGGTGACAACATAATGTTGTCTAAAGAAAAACAAAACAACCCGCATCTATGAAATATTATTTAGCAGGAAAAAAAAAATATTATTGAATCAAAATGCCACACTAACGGGAATTTACGACGGAATAAAAATTTACAAATCAAATAAATACATACAAATTTCAATTTAACTTTTAAGAAGCTTGGCAGGCCATGCTGGCAGCAGGATTCGGCGCAGTATCACAGATAATCACACAATAGGCGTAAGTGTATTGATATCAAACTTGCTTAAATTGCACAAACTCGTCAAATTATTTTAAATAGGTTAAACAAATAGCGTAACTACATGCTACCGCCATCGTTCACCTTCAAACACAACATTGTTATTAAAGTTTCAGCTAAAATAGTCTGTATAGAATGAATTGGGTATTCTGTAACTAAATTATGTGCGATTAAATTAAAACACAGAAAGGTTGACAGGAGATCCATATATACAATCAACAAAACAGTTCATTTGTAATTGGAAAATCACATACCTTTTGAAAACTAATAAGAGCACCCTTAGGATTATCTTCCTTCAGGGCCTTGGAATTGTAATACTGGTTTTCAAGGTCCACATCTGGCTCAGAATTGCTATCTTCCGAATACTCCTGAACAAAAAATTTCAAAAACAGAAATTCAGATAGGTATTTTCAGTTTCATTAGATTCTTTTATCACCAATAGGATCAACATTTTGCGAAAAATGTGGTTACAAGCCATTTGAAAAGAGACACTAGATTTGTTGCCTATTTCCAATTCTGACCAAGGAAGGCTGCAAAATATAATTTTGGTCTTTATAGACTTGAAAGTGTAAAATTGAAGAAATGAAGCAGAGACCAAAGTGTCACTCAAATATATGATTTCAAAGTTTTAAAGCCAAACAATTGTTATGCTGTTTATTATTAATGAGCGTTGACTGAGCCTCCTATTGAAAATTTCCAACTTATTTCATCTTTGAGCATGCAATTTCGTGTAAGTAAAGTTTTGATGAATCTGGGACAAGTTCTTCCCCCACTTGCAGAGTGTGTGCGGTATGGCATGCGCAGGATTCAAATTTCAAATATCTGAAACCCTGTATCTGTGTTCCACAAAGGATCTGACCAAATTGGTCTACATATAATTTTTACGGATTGTGACAAACTATTACTCTCAAAGTTATCACTCCTCACCGGTGGCCTTTAGTGTGCTGCCAAACTGTTGTACAAGTAACCTCTGGAACACAGATTTAGCACTTGGCTACAGAGGCCTCCTGTTTGGTCGGGTCACATTTGGGCAAAAAAGGGATGGTAGACCAGGAGGCCCACAAGGTCGGTAACTGTCTGGCTTATTGTATGAAGGAGAGCCTCACCAAATCGTAATCCTCCTCGTCGTCCACCATGAAATCTTCGACGTCGGACATTGTCAAGAGTTATTTAGAAACGACGGAATCTTTCGCACCAAGCAAGTAGGCCTAGCGACCGTCGACGCTACATTCGTTTCAGCGCGGCGATTCTTGGGCTGAGTCTAGCTGCGAGCAACAAGAAGAAATTCGCAATACACCCCAGAGTTTTTTAACACTTAGACATCAATTTGGGGTGCAATTTCAGAAGGAAAAGATAAACAATCAACTAAAAAAACTTACATAATTTGGTTGGAACCGGCATAAATCTGCTGAAGATGCTGCGATGTTCCGGAACCGGAACCACAATAACAGCTGTACCGCTTTACAATTCCTTCTAGGAAATATTTAAGTTCCCAGATATTACTAACCCATTTATTTTTCAAAACCATCTCAAAATTTAAATAATAAAACTAAATAAATATTTAAAATATTTTAATACGTATTAGCCAAATAATAAATCAGCAAAATATAACAATAATTTATTTAATTTGTTTTTCCGCTAATGTTTTAGATATTTACGCCAAATCTAGCTCAACAACCGTGGATCTGGCACCCTAAATACCCAATCCAGTTATTTTTCGTTCAGCTTCAGTTTCGTCGTGTGAAATCGATGTTGGCCGTCATTTTTGCTTCGGTTTCAATTTTGTGTTATTCATCATGGTAGGTTGTATGGGGTTGTTGGATTGCCGAGATCACGGTGCACGCGGTGATATCAAAATATCGTCAAACGATTCACCAGGGACATCTCAATAATGATTTTAAAAATGAGGTTAGCCATGCCTGCATTATAGAATCAAAAATCTGGGAAGGAGGGAGACGACGACGACGACTGCAGTCTAGACCGCCTGTCTAGCTTTTTGGTTCGTGAAATTCATCCAGAAATAGAGATATCAGGTTTCCCAATTTTGGAATCTGTTCCGAAACTGTAAATATGATTGATCTCCATACTCCAAAGCCTCCATCTGGGATTAAGGTCAATTTCAAAAGAACACAAATTATGCAGTCAAGTGAATGTCGTGACTGGGCCTAATATTTTGGATAACTCAACTGCGTCATAATTTACCTGAAAGTTAAATTAAGTTTGGTCGAAAATCTTGTACGCATACAGTCAAATTAAGTTAGGACAGATTCTATACAAAGGTTAAGGTAATATATGTTTTCGGCTTAAGTACAGCTGGCCTCGAAACAGTAAAATGACAAAATATGTTGTGCTCAAATCTGAACCAAACCTTTTGCATGACCACAGCACTAAATTCGAATTGTGTTTTATTTTTAGAGCACCTCGGAGTTCCTTAAAGGCTTGCCATCACACAATGAAAATAACTTTACAAGATTTCACAGCGACAACTGCAGCAAAACAACGGTAAAATAGGTAGTCTCTATCAGTCAGTTGTGCAACTATGGTCACCTCCACTTTTTTCAGGGTCGATGCGTCATCAATGCATATAAAAAAAGGACTCCATGAAAACATGTTTCTATTTTATAAGTAGAAATTCACATTTTCTTTTCTTGCAGTTTTATATGTTTACGAGAAAAGGTTCTAAAAATGTTTTGTTTTATAAAATCAGTTGAAATATTAATATTAATATATTCATGTATTTTAATCGATTGGTGACATCCATTTGAAATTATAATCGTATAAATATTATAATGCTTCTATCCTTTTTTTTTTTTTTAGGTCAAACGGCCCTCTGTTTACCTGTCAACAACTGACCATCCGTCTGAGCAGAGTAAGTGCCATGAAAAGTATTTTTTTAAATTGAAAATATGTTAGTAATTGTATTTTACGTGTGCCACAGAAATCAATATTTGTCAAACACTATTTTTGCAAGTTTTTAAGATGATCGTTGATTTTTTTTATTCTCTTAAACCTAGTTATTACCACAGAGAAAACAAATATTTTATTGAGGTATCTTCACCTACAGTTTGACAAGAAGGTAAGACGCTAGTAGAACATGGCTAGGTCTGTTTTAGATGAGAAAAGTCTCACAATCAGTGACAGTAATCGGTTAGGTGTCTGTCTGAGTTCAGTGTACAAATTACATAATTAGTTGAAGCTAAGCGAACAAGAATTGTTGCACAAGATTTAAGTAAAACTAATATTTTTTATGCAAAATACATTTGACAAATTTTCTTTTTGAAACCCCCAGAATTTACAGAAGAAGCGAGATGCCAACCGCGCGAGTATGGAGACCTCCGAAGAGAATCCGCAGAGGAAGCGACCGCGTGTAGAACAGAGTACGCAGGATTCGTCTTGAATATGTTTAAACGTGGTTTTGTATTTTTTAAAGGAAGTTCCAGGTGACATGCCAATTATCAATTGTTTTTCTTGCTTTCCATATTACGTCGTCGTCACTGTTGCAAACTTGTAATAAAAAATAATTGACCTTCACTTGCGTGACGCAACATTCATATATTTAATTGGTCTTGTTAATATCAAGTAAATAACCAATTAACCAGGCGTAAAATTAATTTGTTTACTCTACGGGCCGCTTCTAATAAAAATCCAAGTTTGAATTAATAATTCAAATTAACTACCTAAATTATATTAAAAATTCTGCTTTTCAACTGATTGGCTTAAGAAACTTTCCTGACAGAGCATTAGTTTGACATTTACCGAACGATGTTACTAGCCCATAAGGTTTAAAGTTTTTGAACTTTTAAAATAAATTATTTATCTAAATCTTACAAAATTTCCGTTTATGACTTGAAAAAAGAAAGGAAAATAAATTAACTATGAAAGTTGTAAATGTGAAACAATTATTTTTAGTGAGTGCTTCGCGCATTAATTAGTTTGGACACCGCTTTTATGGCATCTTGTCCTGTCTGACTTGACCATACAGCTTGTTTAGTGTGCAATGTCGAGTATTGTGGCATTAAGACCACTTGTTGCAATACTTGTTTCATGTGTGCACCTAGCTCGATTAATGGGCTCATAGCCCTTTAACCGGCCAATTGATTTAACGATACCCACACCCCACTGGCCAATTAATTTGTAATTAATCGATCACGGGCTTGCCGGTGGTATGCGGAATGGCTAACCCGAGTATACTCGGGCTGGCCGGTTAAAGGATTAATTGTTGTCTTGAATTGACAATTTATCTTACGAGTTTGATTCTAAGTAAAGTGCTTTTACGAAATTTGCTATTGCATGCACTTGTACATGTTGATGCCCACCAAAATTAATTTAAAACTTGTTAAGACAGTTAGCAAATATTTATGTTTAAAAATTATGTCTCAGCCCAACTTCATTGAAGTAACTACCATACCATCTCTTTATCAAGTTGAACCGGTTGCATTGCAATGACTGCACGGAATAAAACAGTGGTCTTGCCTATGCCTATGCGAAGCAAACCGCACAGCAACATGTATTCCATCACGAATATGGTATCATTTTCGGAAATTTCTTAACATAATGACATGATAGGAAAGCAGTTTACCCAACAATGTTTAGGTCGCACATTCTAAAACTGCTTATAAATTTCAAATAATTCTCAGGAATTCTCTAGACACTTAGGTTTTTGGAGGGCGCTCATCTCAATTTGAGAATGCGCAGCTGATTGAAAGATTTGTTCTCACTTGTTAGCGACTAGGCGAATGTTACATGCTTACTATTTCTAAAATTAGAATAACATGTTCCGAAAATGTAAATCTACCCTTTAACAAACAATAAGGCTGGCAAAAAATATTCCACCTATATTTTTGACAAGACTTCGATCCCTTTTTCCCACTGCCTTGAAGTTAAAGTTTCAATTATGTAACTTTGCCGGTAAACTTAAATAGAATATATTTTGCTTGATGTGAAAATGTGAACTGCTGTGTTAAAATCTGTAGAATTGACAACTGAAATCTGATTTCCAAGTTTTGTGATTATGTTGTTATTCAATTACGACAATAAACAGTTGTTGAAACTCGACAAAAAACTGATAAGTCAATTTTGAAGCTTTTTTCCACCCACATAAATTGAAAATTTGAACCAGACTACTAATGCTTAACTAATATTACTAAAGATTCGAATTTCAAGCCGCAACAATGTCACAAGAAATTATAATGACCACTGTACATTGCCAATTTGTTTTATTTCGCTCGTGAAATATTCGTAAATTAATGAGTGTAGAATCAAGGTGTAGTTTCCCGACGAATCTTCGGCGCCCTGTGACAGGCTGATTTGGCGACATTTCTCTAGCGAAGTTGGCAAATGTCGCTAAATGTCAATCACAGGGCGCCGAAGATTCGTCGGTAAACGACACCCTCTGTACTCCAAAATTTCGGGTAAAGAATATTTTTTGATTCTTTAACAAATTTGTTGGATATCTTAAAAGAGCAACTCTGTATTAAGGATATTTCAGCGTGCCCTGTTAACAATCACCAAAAAATAAAAGTTGAAATATGATTCACAAACAATGCCATTCGTTAAAAATATATTTTTATTTGTTAAAAACTGAAATTGCATTTCTAAACTTGATTTACGTCTTTACAAGTTTCTATTTTTTCATGCTCGTATCCTGAAGCAATTCCCTTTAATCCCTCATGAATTGCGCTGACAGGAGTTTGACCTAGGTTCTGTTCCAGTCCCTTCCAAGTTCGGTTTATCAAGAATTCTCCTGAAATAGAATATATTAAAAAATTCATGCATGCTCACGATCAGCTTCACTCAGGATAACTAAACACATCAACAATTAAATAGAAAATGGACTAATGTTAGTTATCAACTAAAACGTACAAACGAATGATAACAGATTCACCAAAAATTTCTTCTGTTGCCCCAAGTAAAAAAAGATAACAAACCTCCTCCGCCTCTGTGCATTTCACTAATAGTTGTATTGGAGTCTCTGACCATTAACGCAGTGTCGACGTCTGAACAGACAGCCATTCGTAACGAGCGATTGGTCATATTCCCACTGACCAACGAAACATTGGCTTCCATAGTAGAATCGGTTGATGTCACTAGATCCACGTAGTGTTTGGCACCTAAAATAAAGCAAAATAATAGGAAGAAATTTTTTTTTTGCAAAATCAAAATAACGTACAAAAGAATGGACAGATGTCGAACTCCAGATTAAGAATAGATAGAGATTAAGAAAAGTGGTAGTTTCATGTTAAAATCAAGATATAGTCTGGATTAAACAATCTGTAACATGAATGAGAGGTTTTCTTTACGTTATAATATTTATTTAGCTGGCTTTTTATTAAATCAGGTCGATAGACTCAAGTTGTTTACTTGAACAAACACCGTAAATGGCTAAGCGATAACACACAAGCAACCAACCAGGCAATAGCTCTTTGAAATCGGTGACGACGTCCAGATTCCACTGCCTGTCCGCGTTGCAGGCCAGCTCGAATTCGTGCGGCGTCACAATGGGTCGGTAGAACTGCTTGCAGTCCAGTAGAGAGTTCTCTGGACAGGCCACCAGAACAAACACCTCCACCTCAGGAAAATTGGCCAGCTTCTCAGGATTAAGGTGACCAACGACCAAAGTGTACGTCTTCTTGCCGGCGTGCTTGGCCACCTGCTTGAGCCTATTGATTATGTCCAGGTATCCTAGCACGCCCAATGTCCCCATCAGGATGCCCACAATCCCCGCGTTCCTAGCTGCTTCGATGGCATAGTAGCGCTTCTGGAGCGAGCGATTCACATTGACGCTCTGACGGTTGGCCCGTCTGTTGACAGGATCGTACGAGTAAAACTGACACTTGTTTAGCGTGAGGAGTAGCGTGTTGAGGGTGGGACCTTCGCTACCTACGTAGAGTACCACATGATCCTCGATTGGAACGTCTGGCGTGAATTCGATCCGTCGCCCGCAAACGACGATGCCGTTGGCATTTACTGGTAGTTGTTTTGACTCTTGATTCTTTTCAGCTGTCTGGGGAACCGCCAGCGACGTTGACACTAGATTGGTGAAGTGTTGTTGTAGCCGGTAAAACAGGGCATCTGCAACAAAATAATAATAGCCCATATTCGTTACACGACAATAGGTAACGGCCATGACTAATATTGTTACAAAAATACAAGATTTTTTTCTTTCTCTCGAGTAAAAATCATGTTTGCAGTTTCAGCAAAAATAGAGAAAGCGTTTATGTAAAATTGCATTACAGGTAATTTTTGAGTGCTACTTTATTTACGCCGAGTACTCAACCTGGTAATTATAGTAACTAAATAATACATGTATGAACCATATAATTATAGTCCTTATATAAAATCAGGACGCGAGATCAACATTTAAAACTACTCTTCTTCTAGGCAAACATATACTCACCAGCAAGGTGAGAAAATGTGACGTCAAAAATAAACAAGCCACGCGTGCTGCCCTCGGGAAGGACATTCCGAAATTCCTGGACCACCGACTCGAGGTCGAGTTTCATACGACCAAAAACGTAAAGAACCGGAAGACGACTGCAGGCGGTGAGACAAGCGTGACCAAAATGGATGACTGAATCGGCGCTGATATGCTCCGCCGCGATTTCATCGACACAACAGCTACAAAGAAACAACCACACATGAATCTAGGAAGCTCAAACATTTATAACTTGTTTTAAATACTCAAGGGTACCCAAAATGCTGTACCTAAATGCTATTAAAATTACTTAGTTTATTTAGTTTATATTACGGCACATAAATTAATTTAACACTCATTTTAGTGGTAAATTAAAAATCAAATGTTGACCGAGAAAGGGAGTATTCGGGACAGCATCGAATCAAATGTTGAGTTTATAATTTTTTAAATCATGATTATCAGACGATAAAGCAAATGGTTTGGGGATATTTTAAAAAAGCTTAATTATTTTGTAGGCGCCATTTATTAGACAGTGAACTCAGCAAAAAAGTTTAAGGCGACGAGTTGTTTTACCTGCCATAAGAGGTGTCGGCTAGGATATAAACTTTTCTCGGCTGAACGTGCTTCTGAATTTCGATGGTAATTTTGTCTGAGATGTATAACAGGTCATCGGGAAACTGAAGTGTCACCTGAAAATTTAAAATTCAAGCGTAACCAATGTATTTGTCAAATGCAACCACTGAAATTAATTTTACAATGTACATGCACGCTTGTTCATAGAATTTCACTTCCAGAACGAGCTGCAGAGTACTTCAAACTAATATTTTACCTTGATGAAGTTGTTGTCCGTAATCCAATCCACACACCTGCGAATTTCGTACATCTCGTGAATGTCGGGCGGGTCCGGTGAGGAAGAACTAAAAATACAAAAATAAAAAACTGAATTTCTATATCAATTATATCAAGAGGGGGTTGTCCCTTCCCCTTCCAAAAATCCGCCACAAAAAAAAAAACACTGAGAAAAACTTTCCAACAGACACGGCGCTCGACTAGAAACGGCGCCCGACCGAAAAACTTGAAATCCGGGTCAGATTCGGCGCGCCGTATCCACATGACTCTACGGTACACAACAAATAGGTGGTATGATACTGTCTGTGCACATTTCCTGTGCAAGCTTTAATATTTTATCGGCATGAATCACAATCACAGACTAGAACCTCCTAGGTACGTTATAGATCTTTACCTTGTTAGCTTATACTTAGAATTGGCTAGGGCGAACACTCTGGTGGACATATTACCATAAGAACGGTCGCGAAAATTTGAAAACTTCCCTGTTACCAAGGGCACAAGTCAACGTTCGCTACTAATGTGCAAAAACAAAACGGAATCGCCATAATGCTACGACGCGCCGATAATTTAATCAAAGTACAAAACTAACAGGATGAAACATTACTCAGACATACGCAAGAAAAAACCTACAGGTGGTCTCAGCTTACTGTAGCTAACAGAAACGATTCAATGAATGAATGAAGTGATTGAACTGGTGAAAGCACAGAAAGCGAACGACCGTCACATTCCGACTAAAGCTGCGCCAAAATACGAAAGAACGGTCACCGTGCGGCGCAAGGTGGTAACATTACAGCTATGATCGCAACAGGGCTGGATTGAATCAGAAACATCACTGAACAGATTGTAGACAACCATTCGACTGATGGGGACACCCGCTTTAGCCGAAATTTAAATAGAACCAACTTAAAAGATTTTTATTTTGTACAGAATACCTTTTAAGCCTAACTGGGCATACCAACATGAATCCAGAGCAGCTAATGAATACTACTGTGTCAAAAATAAGGTGCACAGGCACATAAAATAAAACTTACACTTCACCATTGTCACAATCCATTTTTTAAATCATAAAGGAAAATATATCGCAAAACCAATATGAGATGACCACGTTGGATTCCGCTGGATTCAGCGTGCTAAGTGCTTCAGATTTTTGAATTGTGCTTGATATTGGGGTGAATAAGCCTTCGAGATCGCGGGCGCCTATCTGAAACAGAAATCGTTTGACCGAAAGGTATTACAATTAACGCACCCTCTCCAACACATTTGAGATGGGCGAAATATCGTCGAAAACGCGCAGAAGTTTTTTGTTATAGCTCAGACTCACCAATTTCTCTTAAAGCTTAACGCACCCAACTCAAGCACGCTCGAGTCAAACGTGTTTAGCCATTCCGTCGAGGTTATTCAGTGCCGAGCGTCCTCTGGTGAGGAAACCTATATACCAACCCCCTTCCATTTGCCCAAACCTTCCCCACATGACGCTAGTGAGATGTGTGATTGCATTCAAATGGGGTAACTTGCCCGATTTTGTTTATGAAAACGGCACGCAAAAATTAGCCAATTGCGAAATAAAAGTTCTGTCGCTTCAATTGAACGTACAGAATTTGATACCGATCAACATATCTTGTAATTGATGAGAGAAAATTGCTGGACATAATTTAGGAACCCGGTGACGAGTACCAAGTACGTATTTTTTTTTAATATTCCGTGCTCCAGTAAAAAAATTTGTTTTAATTTTTTTCGTACTCATCACCGGTTTTCTAAATCGTGTCCAGCAATTTTCTCTCATCAATTATAAACTATCCCCGGTGTCTTAATTTTTGGATATAACATATCTTGTATTATTATGCAAACAAAAGTAAAAATGGAAATTTAAATGAAATATGAACTTTATATTGTACTCGTTCCTGGATATGAAAAGCTCTGGGTCTGATGATTATCGCAGTGAAGTACTCTGTACAAGGTGTCGGTTTATGGAGCCAAAATCAAGCCAGTCGACCCTATGTTAAGAATTTTGAACTTTATTATTTTTTATTACTGAGATTTACGTTAGACAAAAATAGTCGATTTGTAATACAGCGTATTTCCTAATTCCAGAAAATGCAATTCCTTGTGGGGCCAACAAAGGGCTCAAAAAGACTTACACTGGTGAAATAAACCAAATCGCAATTTCCTCGAATGAGCAGTGATTTGCTCCAAAGTTGTGAAAATTAATGATGCGTGAAGTTTTCTTTGAAATGGACGGTATAAATGATGCGCCTTCTCTTTTCGGTTGTGTGAACTGGCAAACCCTACATATCGCGCATGACAGCGCCAAGACTAGTAGGGCACTATAGCGTTTTTTTATTTTGCTGAATTACTTCTTTAGAAGTCCATCTTTCTAGGAAATGTCTGGAATCTATTATCGTCTTGCGTACGTGTAAATTCGTAAATGACAAATTTAATTTTTAAACAGTTTGTGTTCCGTCAATCCCAATTACACGTAAAAACAAAAGGCTCACCAGCCTGGTATTTTCTCTAACCTAGTTCAGAGCTAGGTAGGGATCTTTAAAATACACCTGATATTGTACGGGAGTGCTGGACTTCCCATTCCAAGGAATTTCACGAACGTTGGAATTTCACTTGCCCAAAAAATTCCGGATGCCTCGGTCAGAATCGAACCTGAGATCAACCACTATGCCCCGGAACCTCTTCGAATTATTTCTGAGCATTACAAACACAGCGCACACACTGATGAATTCTGACAATTCGAGGGTTTTTCATTTTCAAATCGATTAGTCAAATGCAATTTTGACTAAATACAAGATAACCAAAACCAACGAATACACTCTGTTAATTTTTTTAAAAAATTCACAGTAGCCAACTGCACAACAGGATTTTCTGTACCCCTCTTGGTGATTAGCCACTGTGTGAAGGGCAAATTTTCAACCGTACCCAGTGGATCGAATAATCAAGAGCACGCGCCGGGAATCGAACCCGGGACTGCCGAGCCACAGTCAGTCCCAATATCGACTGGGCTATGACGAGTCATTTGTTTTTTACAGCTAAGCTTTAACACCAGATGGTGTTTATTATGAAGTTTGTCGTGTGACATGTCGTAATTGTCGCTAGAGGCTAACCACTCAATAGTTCTCCAATCATTAATTCACTGTACAGTACCACAAGCCAACAGATTCGTTGGTGCGCTATCAGGGGGCTCAAATAACTGTGATTCACAGAATGGGTTAAACAACATATAAGATGGCAATTTTAAAAGAGCACTGTTCTGAAAGCCTATAAGAAAAGACAGACGTCTTAATTTACGAATCAGCGACGTCACAACTACATCGCAGTGAATAGTACGTGCGCGTAATTGCGGCAGAACTTGAAAAGTCAGGTGTCAAGATGGAGCATGGGTTTTATCTGCTCTTTATTCCACCACAATGCTAGTTACGTGGAGAGGGGAGGGGCAGCATATCCGAATGCGGGGTCCGCATAATTCGATTCGTGTATCACTAATTCGTAATTTCCTATTCGGCGTTAACTGATAATTTTCAGAGGTTAACTGCGCCTATATGCTCCGGGAATCAACACAACCTTACATGCATGCAGGATACGTCAATCCATTCCGTTATTACATTCGCAGCTTTCATAAATCGAGCCTGTAGTTTAGAAATGGATGGTGCGTTATGCTACAAGTCGCGTAACCCACACGGAGACGTCACAAGTTATTAACCTAAGAAAATCATTAAAGTATCTGATACAGGACACAGGATGACCAATGGGTATCCGTGAAGACCATGTCATTTGCGAATGTAACTACAACTGTATTGTTGCAAGGTGGCCTAAAATTAGCTTCGCAAGAAATTTGATAATATTGCAAATGTTTAATTTATTCCATTAAAAAAAGACCTGAAACAGAAATAACTAAAGACCCAGAAAGCTAATAAACTGCCTAAAGCAACAAGATGATCCACCAGCTAGCTCACTGTGCCACGAGTGCATCGATCTCTCAATGACGAAATCGTCATTAATATATGTTAAATTTTGACGTTTTTAAGATCAATTTTGAACCAAGTTTGAAGCAATAATGCACCCAGACATCGCGTTTTGCCCTTGTATTGCGATCGTCACTTTGAACTTCAAGAATTCGAATGATGACGTCACGGAGTTGCACGTGCGCAAATTAAATAAAGGAAAGACCAACATGTGAGCCAAATTTTAATGGAATAAATTGAAGATTCGCAATTTTCTGATCAAATTTATAGCGAAACGGATTTTTAGGCCACCCTGCACATTCATAATCCATGTAACTACAACCTGTGATGGAAAAGGCTTCAGTCAGACTAAGAAAAACACAAAAATCGCCATGACGATAAAAATATAAGAAACAACACACTCCAAAAAAACACTTATATGCCAGTCATACAGTTGAGGACAGAAATGGATTTATTTAAAAAAGCTCTGGATTTGAGGCTCTGTCAGGCCATCCCACTATCAACACACTCTAGGGAAATTATGACGCAGATATACATTGAAGCTCGTTCACCATTCTAGCGTGGCCTCTTCTTCTACTTCTGTTATCAGTGATATCAGTATTAATTATTCTGACACGAAAAAGCGAAGCAAACATCGATAAATAAAATCAATAAATCACTAAGTGGATCCAGGATACCTGCTTGGGTAATTTCAGCTGATCACTAATTTTGTCCTACTGGTGATTTCTCTCGACAGATATATATATTTTATTTTTACTTTTTTTTTAAATTCACCGAAGTGTATATCACAACAGGAAGATTCTGTACCCCTATGAATACCTCTGAAACCTGTACCTCTAAAATCCCAAATATAGCGTATAAGAAATTTACACTCTCCATACAAGTATAAAACTCAACCAGACGACGAGACATGTGCCTTTGGCCGAATGCCAAACAAAGAGGCGGCTGTGTGTACCGACCATTGTTTTAGTTAAGCCATATCTGTCACATGTACGAGTTTGTTGACGTATCTTTAGTAGTAACGAATGATGATTGGAGTAACTCTAGCGGCGAATAAGAATTAGAATGCCTGTAGCTGTCGGCTACAGTTCCAACCTACCTGTCACCTTCCGAATGACCAAATGAGCGCCACCTATTGCTGAAGCGCTGCGCTCGCAACTAATTGGTATGACAGGATGGCCGGGCTCTCCACCAACCATCACATTCAAAGTCAACCTTCTGATCCGTCAAACTATAAGGGGGGTTAGCTGACTTGTTGCGGCATAACATGCCACTGTCAACACAGGTTCTCGCTTACGATCAAGTTCCGTTGTTGCATACAATCCGCCCCAGCCATACTCTCGAACGAGATGGAGTAGCGCTTCTGACTCGCTGGAGCGAGCAACGCTCTATCCCACCCTCTCTCTCTCTCTCTCTCGCTCCATCACACGGGCACCCGACGTGATTGTGACGTCACGACTCCACGTGCAGAGCCATCAAAGACGCGCGGCGGGCGTCGGCAGGCTCAGTCGATCGCCATTCGCCGCCGAAGCAAGTTGCGGGTAACTTTTACTACCGGTATTCAGGTGCGCTCGCACCACCACCACCAATACAGCCACCCTCCCCATCACACACACACACAACACTATTCCAGCAGATAGTTTCCCCGCGCGAGAATCTGTCGATCGCGCGGCTGTCGGACCGT
>JAQGBY010002322.1:0-23629 GCA_034698785.1 Mycogona germanica
ATCGGCAAAGTGCAGCGTCATATGCCATATGACGCTGCCGACAGGGATGCACTTGGCAGCGTCATAGCATATATGACACTGCCGGTCAAAGGGTTAAACACAGTTGCGATTAATCAAGTTTATTTCGCCCAAAATTGCAGTGACAATTAAAAACCTGAAGCATGCTTCTAGTGTATTAGTTGAAACGGCGTACTCTCAGTTACTCTATGTGACATCTATGTATGTGGCCAATTAGCGCATTTTTATCCAAAATAGATACCCTGGATTGCCATTGGCGACAGTCGCAAAACGAGTATGTGAACGGGCCTTCTGTGCTGGATCCATTAGAATTTACCCTGCCCTGAATCAATTTCGTTTCCTCCCCTCTATTAAGAAATATCGTTTCTGCTCCGACTTGGGGAAAGTTTAAAGCGCAACTGGTGGCGTAAACAATAATCCACAGGGAAATTATGTTCCCAGTTTTCTTTTTTCTTCTTCTCGTACGCCAAACTGAAAAATGTTCGGTTTCTCTGGGCTGTAGCGTGTTATAGAATAAATGGTGGTAGAGGCCATTTTGTTGAATATATTTCTATTTTATTTATCGCGCAATCTTTGTTTCAATCTCGTATCGTGGCGCAGTCTGAATTTTAATGGCGCCTGTAGGATGGACTTGGATCATTCGAGTTCTGGAGTTACGAGTTTCGGGGCGATGTGTTGTTGTAATCATTGAAGATCAGTGAGATATTCTTAGAAAATACGTGTATATGGTGGAAATACTGTTTTGTAAAAAAAAATACTCTGAGGTATTAATTGAATAATAATTAGCAATTCGGAATCTAGTGCGGAAAATGTCGATGGCATCACGGGTAGCACGTGATTGGCGCGCGTGCGAGCGACGACAGCGCCATTTTGGTCAAGTGGAGACGACGCCATCTTGGAATTTTTTTTTTAACGGCAATGCTTTAAACTTCAACTGCAGATCTCGAGAAATACGCAAAGTGGAGATCTGGAATAAGTTGCACTCGACTTCAAATTTGCGGAACTATCTACAGCTCAAATTTTGTTAAATTTCATTAAGACGTTAAAAAGGGGACAGTCATGATTTTAATATAGATTGATCTATATATCTTTTAATTCAACGGCAATATACATGTATAGTATAAAGGTATCACTCTAGGAGATTCTGTACTCCTACTCGGTGCTTCAGTACTATTCGAGGGTTGCACATTTGCACCAGTACCAGGGATCGAAATCGGGACCAGTCGCATGGTATATGTCTATCAATGGCTAGGTGATGCGAGTCATGCTTGTAGTCGAATATATTTAGTGATCAAGAATGTTACCCGGGTTTGCCTGGGTTTACAGTAACCACCTGATTATTTTATGTTTTTTAATATTATTGTTTTATTTTTATATTGAAAATATTATTCCGGTAATAATATGTCGTATGGTGTGCTTGGTTGGAAATGTTATCTGGTTTACTTGGTTGTCTCGTGACATCGACGATGTCCTGCTTTTGATGTGGAGACGCCATTTTTTAAGTTTGAAGCGAAAGGGAGATTATCCAAAATTTGGTAACGATTGTTTTATTATGTAATATTGAAAATTGAAATCTGAAATTCCATCGCTAGTGAATTGTGGTGGTCTATTAAGGGTATGCTAATTTTTGTGCAATTTAATTGATCCGTTCGAGAGTTAGTCTCCGAATAGGAAAATCAGATTCTTAGTTTTATAGTATAGGATTATAGTCGATTCTAGTAGGCTTCTTTCATGTATTTGGTTTGATTTTGGTGATTAGCTGTTCACGGGGTGCTTGGTGATTTTGAACTAGGACGCACCTAGTGTCCTGATTGATACACTTCAGTTGTTGCTCGCCCTACCAGGCCTTTCAGTTCAGACAACAACGTAATGTGCGAAATTAGATTGTAACAATGAATTCTGTCACCCAGTTCCGTTGACACTACGCAGTTCAGATCTTCCGGTCCCTCAAACGCCTCGTCCCTAAATTAGTTTTATTTTCTGGTCGGGGAACAGCAGGTCCTCTTTTGTCGCGTGCGCCTTGTTTGCCAAAAACAGGACAACCCCTGTTTTCTGTTTTCTCGCCAGGGGTTAATTTGGGGGTCGTCGGGAGCGGGGGGAGCTATTCTTGACTCGGTGCAGCTCTCAGCTGTTCTGCTCAAAATGTGCGAGAGGCAGACTGCATGTTTCTGCGCCACTTTACAGCTGGTCTCCTGGTATGTCACCATCACCATTTTCCTGGCATCTGTTGCGTATAGGTGGCGCTGGAGTGCTGCCGATCTTCCAATTCTGTTTGTGTGTTCCCACCAACCTCTAACATTTTTCACGCCTGGTGCACCCGTCATGACACTGACAAGAACAACAGGACCTTTTTCGTCAGACGAATTGATGGAATGTTTTTCGAGTTTTCCGACGCCGCCTTTTGTTTTTTCACGGTCGCGTACCTCCATTTATTGCCCGCTTTCTGCGATCTGTTGCGTGTGTCAGTGGTGAACACTCTTTTCGGTGAAACGCGCCCCTTTCGATTAATAAATATAAAAATCGGGACAGGCGTCAACGCTTATGTCATATTCGAAAACTCATTGCATTTCTTGGAAATTTCTGTGATGAATATGAAGATGTCTCAATCAGAAATTGTGCCATTCGTCGAAAACATATTTTTCATAAAAAGGATCTTCATTTACGGTTCTGATTTTCGAACTGTCAATATTTTGTCATAGCATCAAATGCAACCAATTTGCAAACTTGAAATTGACATATATTGTAATCCAGAATGTCTCATTTTTAATTTTTTTTTCTCTTAAACTGTCAACTTTGGCGTTCATTTACAAACGGCTTGACAGAATTGGATAACAATTGAGCTGGAGATAGTTCCGCAAATTTGTAGTCGAGTATAAGTTATTTCAGATCTTATTTTTGCGTATTTTTCGAGATATCAGCTGTTGAAGTTTGAAGAAAAATTCCGATATGGCAAACATGGCGCTGTCGTCGCTCTCACGTGCGCCGATCACGTGATACCAGTGATGCCAGCGACATTTTCCACACAACATCCCCAATTTCTAATTATTATTCAATTAATCCCTCTTATGAGTGCTGCAGTTGTGTTTGAAAAAATTATAAGAAAGATACATTCTCGTTATGAAGAAATTATTACAGAATATGTATTTGAGTTGTCAAACGTTTGGGAATTCTAGTTTAAAAATAAATCACGTGTTGCTGCGTAATCATGAGTAGGCTCAGTCAAGGAGTAGTTTGAATTTTCAAATGACAGGATGACTTAAAAATCCTAATCCTATATTATAAAACTAAGAATTTGATTTTCCTGTTCGGAGACTAACTTTCGAACGGCTCAATGAAATTGCATAAAGTTTAACATACCCTTTCTAGACCACCATAATTCGCTAGCGACGGAATTTCAGATCTCGATTTTCAATATTTTATAATAAAATAACCGTTTCCAAATTCTGGATAATCTCCCTTTCGCTTCAAACTTAAAAAATGGCGTCTCCACATCAAAAGCATGACGTCGTCGATATCACGAGACAACCAAGCAAACCAGATAACAGTTCCAACCAACCACACCAGATAACAGTTCCAACCACTCCAGAATACAGTTAAAATAGCCGGTAAATTTAAACAATTAATTTTTTATTTCATTGGTGGTTACTGTAAACCCAGGTCCTTCTTGTATTTATTGTAACCGTGATATTTATTATTGCAATTGGATTTTTCAAGTCGCAATGATGATTCGATATTCTAGGGGCGCGTTTAACTTAAAAAAGTTTGGTCGTCGCTGTTGCCCAGACAATATCATCTCTGAACGATATTTATACATTTCTTTTGACGTTCGCAGAAAACCCCGGTGGCAGACATCTGCCACTTGCACCAAAATATACCAGCTTCTGCACACACTCACAAATTTTGTCTTATATTTTTTGACTGTTTGATGTTTGACCGCCCTTGGTTAACTTTCCAAACCCCAGTCACCCATAACACTATATAGTTTTTCTTTCTTGGCTCTATATCTTAAGATCGTACCTCTCTCTCTTTTCCTTTTTTATTACTACTCGACACCTTTTGGCTATCCATTCCATCCTGGTAAAAAGATCCTTCTTGGCAAAAATAAATATTTGATATATTCGGAACTTTTTTCTTTTTATCTGGAAGACGTGATTTCTTGTAGGTGATGCCTAGGCCCAGACTTTTGTCGACGCTATAGTAAAAATACCTGGATTTTTATTTTTTTTGCTTTTCTTTTACACCGAATTCGTTTGTGGAAAAAAGCCACACCGCCGAAAAGGCGTCCCTTTTTCGTTTTATCTCGTTCCCTCATCTTTTAGGTTTCGGCTTTTACGTGTTTTTTCTTCTTTTTCTCTTCCTTCTTTCTCGTCTTTACTTTCTTTCCGGAGATTTTTTTCTTCTCGCCAAGCAAACGACGATATCGTTGCGAGCCCGATAACCAGATTATGTTTTCTGCACTAGCACCTTTTTCTGGTTCTGAAGAGCCCTCGTGAGACCTCAAAACCCTCAAATCCTTCAGCTTTTAAGGTTTTTTTAGGATAAGCATCACGAATAAAAAATAATGGTGAAGTACTCGTACATTCATATTTTAATTACCGTATTTTTTATGTTGAACTAGAGAATATACCCGGCTTAGCTCAAAAGCCATTTCGCCATTTCGGTGAAATGTTTTTCAAATATTTCAAAAATCTGTCCCCTCGCGTGTCATGCATGTCAATTAATGACGTAACAACACTGTTTTTAATTATTTATTACAAGAATGTTACCCGGCTTTGCCTGGGTTGACAATTGTTATGTTAAATTGAAATATAATCATTTAAAAAATATCTATTTGATTTTTTTTACGGTTGTTAATATTATTTTATTTTTATATTGAAAATATTGTTCAGGTAATAATATGTGATATGGTTTGCTTGGTTGGAACTGTTATCCGGTTTGCTTGGTTGTCTCGTGAAATCGACGACGTCATGCTTTTCATGTGGAGACGCCATTTTTTAAGTTTGAAGCGAAAGGGAGATTATCCAAAATTTGGTAACGATTGATTTATTATGTAATATTGAAAATTGAGATCTGGAATTCCGTCGCTAGCGAATTATGATGGTTTACTAACTGTATGTAAAATTTTATGCGATTTCATTGAGCCGTTCGACAGTTAGTCTCCGAACAGGAAAATCAAAATCTCTGTTTTATAATATAGGATTATTTTTAAACTCTTTACAATTTAAATATCTAATCTGGAACAAACGTATTTCATTCCAAATTTGTTAAATAGCTGTCTCAGGTATTAGGCGATTTTCAAATGGAAAATATGGAAATCTGACTGGCAGCATTGGCGCCATTTTAGACAAGTGGAGACGCCATATTTGGATTTACTGGTGAAGCGTTGTTTTTTCAAAACTTAATAAATGGCTGAATTCTCGAGAAATACGCAAATTTGAGATCTGAAATCATTTGCGCTCGACTACATATTTAAGGAACTCACTACAGCTCAAATTTTATTCAATTTCGTAAAGACGTTCGTAAGTAAACGTGGAGACCGAAAGATTAAATGCCTGGAATGCTGTATCATCTCGCCTGAGATTTTTATTAGGTTTCTACACATGCACTCAAGTATAACAATTTGGATTTGTTGGGGGAACATTAGGATTTTAAATCCAAGCGTATAGTGGATGTTATTGTATAGTTTATCCGTTGCTCCGTAGATGGCGCGTGGCGATCCCGAGTCAGAACTAGTGGTGCCCCCTAGTGACAGTCGGGGAATAAAAGGTATTCGACGATTTCGCGCGAACGTTAAGAGGATTAACAAGATATTGGCGTTTTGATTTTTCCCAGCCTGGTCTCTGGACGAAACAAAATTTGTATTCTGTGAACGCCCCCGATCAGAAGTTCTACTCTTTTTAGTCTGAAAGCAAGGGCTTGTCTAACTTTGACTGACGAGGGATGATCACAAAAGTTCCCAGAAGTCCAATTTTTTTTGGTACTTATTTTGTGGAGTAAATTCGTCAATTGTCATAGATTGAAACGTCGGGGACGAAATTGTAACGCATTACCAAATGTGTATTTGTAAACCCAAGTTCCTTAGTCTCAGGTAATCCATGGAATCAGTTTGTTCCCTTAATTAGTGCTTTAAATTTTTATTTTGGTGAATTTCAAGCACTGCAGGTCAAATTGGGATTTTCATGTGCACTCCATCATTTCCAATTTTTCTTAATCCAGTTTTTAAAACATCTTTTCGCGAATTTTATGAATGGTCGTTGGTGGAGAATTGGGTTCAATTCGGCTCAAGTAGCCCGATGTAAAATAAAAAGGTAGAACTGTTTGTATATTTCTTCGTTTAGTGAACAACAGGCCAACAGTGTTTTGTCGTTTTTTGACGAGCATCTGTTGACTTGAAGCCATCAAGACTGACGTCTCTCCCCTTTGAAGTTCAATGTTACGGGGAGGAATATGTGCGACTGGAGCATGGCCGCTTTTTGTCCAAACAAATTTTTTTCTTCCCCCTTCCGTTCCAGTCTCACTACTGATTTTACGGCCGGATTTCGATAGTAGTAAGGTCTACTGACGCCTGGACTATCGATACCTGCGTCAGTTCACATTTCTTAAAATTGTTTATCGACAGAGAGAACTTTTGCCCTCTTGGTGGCGTTCCAGATCATCCGTTGGTTCGTTGCATTTTTGTTAGATTGATGATAGGACAAACTATCGATGCTACTACCGATAGTTTTATTTACCACCATTTAAAATCCTATAAGAAAATATAATCCTGAATGTCTTTATAGTATTTTCAGCTGTAGATAATACCGAAAATTTGTAGTCGAGTGCAATTTATTTCAGATCTCTACTTTGTGTATTTCACAAGATATCAGCCGATGAAGTTTTTTAGTAGTGCCATTAATAAAGTAAAATTCCAAGATGGCGTCTCCATTTGATTAAAAATGGCGCGAACATTCTAACGCCAATCAATACAATGATGCCAGCTACATTTTCCACACTATATCACGAATTTCCAAATATTACTCAACCCAATGCCTCATAGTACTACAGCTGTATTTCACAAAATAGGAGGAAAATACATTTTCGTTATGAAGAGATTAGATATTTAAATTGTCGATGTATAGTTAATTTAATAAAATGACTAGTTTTGTTATTGTAATTGAAATGTCAGATATTGATGTCATATGATAAAATGTCAGATATCGTACATGTCATTCAATATTTAAAAAAGATAACATCAAATTTATGAAATTCGATCCTGTTGAGTGTATTTGAAATATTGGCATTTGACTTGAATAGACTGCTCGAAATAGTGATTTACAAAGTTGTACCATAGTTCTTTCCGTTAGTTCAGTCATGCCCCGCCTAGGTGGCGCCCCGTACTAGTCTCTAACGGTGTTTACCGACCCTCCAAGAGAGTCAATCTCCCGAGTTTCGATCTCTTTCAGGTTCCATTCAAACAACCCCCTCCTCCCTCCTTCCTCCCACACTGAAAATAAAAATGGAATATTGCGAAACGCATAGTATACAGTGCCAGATGCGATCGGCAGTATTCGACAAGCACAAATTCTATTTTACCTGATTTGTATTGTATACACATATGTAGAACGCATCCCCATCTTTCCACCCCACCCGCTCTCTATTTTATTCTTCGAATCCAAACACACACGTAGAGAATCGCATACCCGTGTAAGCGAATTCTCGCCTATTTAGGTATATAGGGCTGCCATTGAGATTTGGCCCCCCTGGTTTCCAATCCAGGGGTCGATCGAAAAGAGTTGGATCGGGATGACCAAGTCTGGCTTGTTGACAACGACATGCAAACACCTTAACGATCACATAATTGGGAAAGAATCATTGACTCATTGTTAGCAAAATTAAAACAATGACGTCATAAATGTCAAACCTAAATTTGAAATCGGTAGACGACAGCAGCGCCATTTGTCAAGTGTAACTCCAACTCCCATCCATCCACTTGACTCATGATCTTCCTCTATTTCTGCTGCCCTTAACTTTACCCAGCATTATGTCCTTTTCCATGCTAGCATCTGCCCGCATGACATGACCAAAGTAGGACACCTGCGGCCTCACAGCCCTGGTTTCCAGAGAGGTGTATGGCTTATTATCTTCCAGCACCAACTTCGTTCGTTTGGCTGTCTAAAGGTACACGAACCAATCGTCTCCAGCACTAGAGGTTAAAAGTGTCTACCTTCCTGTGTTCAGTTTTCCTAAGTATCCAGTTTTTACAACAATACATCATTACTGGGGGAAACCACTGCCTTTTACAATTGTAACGATAGTCTCCATGAGAACGTCCTTGTCCTTCATTATAGGGAGCAGAACAGTCATGACCTTATAATCAGGGTTACATGCCAACTCACCACTTCCTCACATTCTCCCTCACTGTTTAGCTTAGATACCAGGAATAAGTTGTATTTTTATTTTGGAAAACGTGATCTAAGCCGCACGTTTTCGTCGCCATTTTGGTACAGTGTCCAGCTGTCCTCGTCATCACCTATATAAATTTATCTTGGCGTCTCATCAACTTTTTGGAATTAGATACCAGGAACAAAAATGCATCTAGTTCCACCTCACAATCTCCTTGACATCTTCGATATTTGAGGTTGTCATATAGCTTTTGTCTTCTTAATGTTGAGTCCAAGCAACTCACTTTCCCTCTTCACAGTCAAACTGTTCTACAGTTGCCCGTTAGTCTGTGTCAAGTGCTTTCTAGTAGCTAGACCTATTTAATGTAAGATGTCCTGGGTACCCGTCTTCCTCGGTACGAGCCAGAGCATGGTGTGCTTCACACAGTAAAATGGCATGCTGTAGTCAATGAAGCACAAGGCAATGCTGGAATAATGATGGGGCAGCAATACTCTGTTGCTACGTCGGTTCGAGACCTCTTTTCCTCGCCAAATGTGTGACGTGACTCACGCCTGTGGTAGTGACACCTTGCACCAGCATTAACGTTCCAAGAAAAGAGGCGCATGTAGGAATTTGACTGGTGACAACAACTCAGGCATTACTTTTCGCTCGTCCCTCGCCGTAAGCCCAGCGACCTGAGGTTCTCTGGTGCGAAGATTGAATATCGGGACACGGCATTGTGTCGCTTCTATTTATTACCCCGACCGCCCTTCTAGCTGCTTGCCTTCCCGGCAGCCATCAGCTGAGCTTTGCCAAAAACGAAGGAAAGGCAAGTAGGCGTATAGAAAAAGTACACCTACTGTACAACATGGTGCTGTATATTGTCGGTCATGTGCTCTATTCACTCACACACGCCAATGGGGTTAATTTTGTACATGAGTAGCTCTAGCTCTCTTCTGGTGTTGCAGGGAAGGACTTATTGAGCTATTTTACTGGTTAGCCGTTTCTGTGTACAGTGAAGTACATGGCGAACCCCGGCCGGTGTTTAAAACTGTCGTTGATGTTGCCAGAATCCGCTTTTGATTAAAATGTTACCCCCCGCGAATGATTGAATTTTGAGTCGCTTTAGATGCAACAGGTATGACAGTTTTAACGTCGAATTTGACGTCAGGAGCCGGCTCACATTTTAGATTTTATGATTTGATTCATGAGAAAAGAACCCGATACCACAGGGTTCTGCTGTCGGTTCAGCTGCTGTAACAATTCCCAGAAGGTTCTCTTTTTGCGTTACACTCGAGTCTCACTGTTGAAACACTTAAAAAGTGTAATACTTAAATGATTTCAATTGAACCTCAGATAGGGGCAAACGCTTCTTCCACATCACCAGCACTTTCTTGAAGTACACATCGCGTGGATCATTGTTGTCCATAGTTCAACGCACCCCTCTCGAGCGTATTTTTATGGTCGTATAATCTTTTCAGAATGCGCATCACTTTCTTGCCGTAACATGGACTCGCACAATTAGCTTTGTTAATCAACGCACCCAACACGCGTGCTTGGCCAGTGTCACTATGACGTCACCAGCATTTATTTCAACTAAATTTATTATTAAATTTAAAGATGGCGGCCACTTATTTTCGTCGATCGTCTTGGATGACCAATGGCTCGTCATGGTGATTTAAGGTGTAATGATCGATCTGTACGCGAATGCGATTTGTGCGAGAGGTCAAAGGTGAGCCTCTGTTTCTCTTTTCTGAGAAAACGGGCAATTTGAAGAGGCAGTTAAACGCGGTTTACACCGGAAAAGATCGGCTCCTTAGAAGCCGATCATTCCCCGGTGTAAACCACACTTCACGGTTCCCTGG
This sequence comes from Mycogona germanica, assembly GCA_034698785.1. Classification (NCBI taxonomy): domain Eukaryota; kingdom Metazoa; phylum Arthropoda; class Diplopoda; order Chordeumatida; family Chordeumatidae; genus Mycogona; species Mycogona germanica. The sequence goes on from JAQGBY010002322.1 coordinate 10,245, forward strand.
CTTTGTTCTTTGGGGTTGCTCCAGGAATACACGTTTCAGTTGCTGTTTGAATTCTTTGTAAATATTTGGTACGCGTATTTTTGTGTTTCGTTTTAAATGTTAAACAAATTACACTTTCATTTTTTAATGTTCAATTGAAATTTAAAAAATAATTTTTATTTTCCCGTAACATGTGAATTCGAGAGCTGATTATGGTTTAAATGTGTTGCGTGATTCCAGTAGTACGCGAACCATTTGCTAAAATTTCAATTCGTGTTTCTGGTGAGTGGTGTATCCACGAAATTGTGGGTTGGTGTTTTTGTGTTTACGTTCTGTTTATGTTTTTTCCAGATGTGTCATTTTTTAATCTTTTAATGTTCGAGGAGGACTTCAAGTGCTTTCCTGAATGCAAGGCCGTGGCGAGGTTTAATAATTATATGAGCTCATCTACATCTGTACTACCTTCTTACAAACTACTTTATAGCGTGTAATCCATGAACTAGGACACAAAATAATTTTGCATTGATATGACAATCGGCTTGAACTCTTTTTTTCTCCAACTTTTATGTGGAATGAGAATGATGTTAATGATTTCTGATAGTGTTGGATTTGTTAGGGTTGTAAATCCAGAGCAGCTCCGTTTTAAAAAGTGACAGGAGACGATAGATACTGTAGTAGTTCTACGTCAAAAAAATGGCGAATTCCTCAATTGCTGAATGAGAAATTAATATTTTTGGAAGTTGTGGTCGCTTTAGTGAAAATGGTTACAATTAATTGAGCACGATGATGATTACAACTTTAGGATACAAAATAGTTCTGCTCGCTAGATCATTGAGGTCAATCAATAAAAATGGCGTCTTAGGCCCGTATTTTTGTTAGTGAAGCGAAAACCACTGGTTGTGTCTGCTGCTCACTAGAGGCGTCACAGTCTTGCACTGCAAGTAATGGCGCCTCCAAGTGGTGACCATGATCAACAAAGGTTTTCGAATTTTGGAGGACCAAAGACCACTGAGAATCCGCCATACTCTTTTTTTATACTATGTTATTTACCTCTAGGTACTTTATTTCTTTAGTTGAGGTCGCACCCTTCGAAACTCGTCGCTGGGGTTCTTCTCTACACGACATCGAGTAGTTTAATCATGTTTATGTTTTCCCCGATTACGCTCTAACGGACCGTGGTTCCCGTCGATTGTTCCCCCTTTCCCTTCTTCCTCTAAAAAAAAAAATCCTCCAGACACAATGTCTCGCAGACACGATCCTCCAATCCCAGTTTTTCCCGGAAGCTGCCAAGATTGATCATTATTTGGGGTTCGTGGGTATTACGCAACAACGATTTTGGATGTTCATTTTAAAATAGAGGCAACGAAAAATAATTATCTGTAAAAAGAAATGGTTTGATCCGTGTTGTCACTGATCTAAATTTTGACGCAAATTACGTCTTTCTCCTAATTAGAGAGGGAACTATTTGTAGATTGTTGGACTTTGGCAAGACTCGAATTTCAGGATTTGACGCCAATAAGAGAACTTGGGACGTAAAATGAACTGCGTCTTACACAATCGGGTCTTAAACCCAGGGTCAGCGTGTCTTTACCAAACTGGTTCCTCACGAGATGGCGTTGCTAACGTCTTAATTCTAGTACAATTTTTTTAAGATCCATTCACTACAAGAAATTTGGTTTCCTATGCGTATTTATAAATGTATGTGTTGAGTGTTGACGTGATCTGACATTGGTCACAATTTACATGTCTGCCACCGAATCCAGGGTCTGAAAATGTTTGGTGCAATCGTCCCTCGCGTCCTTGAGTGTGCCCCCTCCCTCCCTCTAGTTATCAAAGCGTGTTTGCTGTCACAAGAAGTGCCGTAACACATGTTTCTGCATCCGAATTGGGCATTAGGAATCCGGCGCCTTTTGATGTGCCGCCTACACTCGGGGATTATAATTCGTCCCCGTCAAAAAATTATCTGGCTAGGCACACCCGACGCGAGCATGTAATTAGGACACTTCAAAGTGCCTTCAGCCTAGGCTCTGCATCTGGTCTGCTTCGCCTGTCATTCATTCAATCTGCTGTGTATCGTACGACGTCAGCGCCAACAAGCGTCGGCTGCAGGAACAACTGAGTTGCTGCTCCTGGAAGTGGCAATCACTGCCAACAGCAGGGTTATGCTGGCACGCAATCCTCCTGTAGGTAATTGGTTCGTAGTAGATTCATCAGGATCGCTGTCTTTCTTGAAATGTCGACACTTATCTTTGTTTTGCTTTGTGTGTATTCCGGTTTTTTCTTGGACTCTGGTTCAAGTTCTCCAATCGACCTATTTGAATCAAATTACTCGTGACATTGAAGATATGTTATGTCCGTCACATTTTGGCATCTGTCGCACATTGAAATTATCTTCAGTTTCGAAGAGCACGCACTTGGTTTTCGCTCCGCTCTGATTATATTTACATCCGGTGGCGGCAGTGACATTCGGGGTTACGTCATGCCGAGTGATTTGTCATAGGCGTCGTGTGTTTGCCCGGTTCCAACTTTTAATTGAATTTTGGGTGTGCAGTCCCTGGTTGCGTCTATTCGGTTGCTGGCACCAGGCTGAACATATTCGAATGGGGGACATTTTTGCGGATGAATTCTATCGTGAACTAACGGGGGCGCTGCTGTCGTTATGGACGGCGCCACTAGCGGAACTTCTCTTAAAATAGAGAACGAAGTTGGGAAGGTACAATTGTAGTACATGCTGTCGCCATTTTTATTCTTAGGAATAAATATAATTTTGTGCGGCATCCTAAATTTTAGATATTTGATGTCGGTTGTGTCCCGGACAGCACAGAGTGAACGGGCGGTTCGTTTTTCGGTTGCCGGCTAACCCTAACGGTTCACGTACATGTTGGTACTAGCGCTAGCGGTCGCCCAAAAAATGAACATAACGGCAGATTGTCGCATTGTCATCCACAAATCCAATAAATAGTCAAGAAATATGAGCAACTATTTTTCTATTTTGCCCGTATCCAAGCCCCTTGAATCCCTTAAGTGTCCCATTGTCTCGCTTCAACGCGGTCGCCATGTTGGTCTGGCGTCCAAAGAATGAAACATTACCCGAAATTTTACGTGATCTTTTAACGTGTACCTGATATCGTAAGTGCAATCCAATTCCTCAATATTTCTTCCATTGCGAAGTAAGACGAACGTCTGTAGGAGTTTCTCTCGCCCGAAAAATTCCGGAGGTCTCGGTCGGGAACTGAACCCTCGATCGGGGGTGTAGCAATCCGCAGTTAGATAGTAAAGAGTGCAAGTGTTTAGTGATGCTAAAAATATGCAAATCGACAAGGTTGGTCACCCCTGCGTTATATAGCTCGTCAGTGTTGAGTACCCACATTACGATCGGGCACGATTTATGTTTTCTCCCCCGTCCCCCCTCTTTTTTATTTCCGACAAGTCACGTTTGAATTACGTCTTAAAAGATCCATGTGTTTATTTCCTTGTGTTACTCTATACAAGTACTGTACATGTTTGTACGTGACGATGTTTGCGCTCACAACAAGTACATGCTCTTGCTTTTTTAATGTTTCGTTATACCAACCACCGACCCCACTAAAATATTTTCCATTCATAATAATAAAACCAACAACGGCTATGCGGTTGGGCTTATTATCTTTGTTGGTGAAACCTTTTTGCTTTTAGTTTTAATTATATTTTTTGTGGTAGTTCGCGGAATTTTAGATAAACCGAGCTGTTGGAATGCGAGTCGCTCGATTTCGCTGAGAGTCCACTAGGTGGTGTTACCATCTTTGTCTGCTTCTTGTCAAATTTCTACCCTACTTCATCCTTTTTTCCTACAAGTCATATTTGATTTTTCTTATCCTATATTATAAAATAGAGATTTTGATATTCCTGTTCGGAGACTAACTGTCGAACGGCTCAATGAAATCGCATAACATTTTACATACCCTCAGTAGACCACCACAATTTGCTAGCGACGAAATTTCAGATCTCGATTTTCAATATTACATAATAAAACAACCGTTACCAATTTTTGGATAATCTCCCTTTCGCTTCAAACTTAAAAAATGGCGTCTCCACATCAAAAGCATGACGTCGTCGATTTCACGAGACAACCAAGCAAACCAGATAACAGTTCCAACCAAGTAAACCAGATAACAGTTTCCAACCGAGGAGGAGAAGCGGTCTGGAACCGAGGTGTCGGAGTGTTTAGGGGGTTTAGGGGATCGGAACTGAAAGGTTCTGTCGTCTGATGGCGGTCGAGTGTGCTACTGCTGCCCCGTGTGGCCGGGCAATCACGTAATGCATCCGTCAGACTCTGTCAAAATTATTGGTAAATGTTTGATATTGGCCTTTTGTTCTCTCTCGAAATCGTACAGGTGTGTATTGGTCTCGGGTCTGGTATCGAGACGAGACCGAATCGAGGCCAAGAGCGGGCCGAGTCTCGTCTCGTGGGCAGATAAAATATGATAAATCGGGGAACGATATTCATCAAAAAGACCGAATGGAAAACTGCTGTACAGGAAGTTCAAAAAACGATCCATTTTGGTTAAAATAACTTTCGTCGCTAATCTATTCGTGGAATTGACGATTTAATTAAAATTTCAATTTATAATTCCATTTTCTGATCGTGCGCATAAACTAGATTTGAGTGGACAAATCCGTTGGGAAATTATATCCATTACCGAATATTGAATATACGTTCCATCGAGTTTAGCGAAAAGTTTTTAGAAAAATGTCTGACGCATTTAAATTCTGCTGCTGCCTATTTTTCCCCAACCCCAACTCCACTGCAGTTAGTGGCCTCCTGGTCAAAGGTCAATTAGAATGGGCGTGACGAGATGTGTGACGTAAAGAATAAGCCATCTGACGTCAAATGACGTCACGCGTCGTTAAACAAAATAAAACGCTAACTCTGCTGTCATTAAAATTGACATCTTTTTGATTCATACTATTTTCATTTTTATTTTTAAAAAAGCACAAATTCGATCATTTTCAGTTGAGTTTAATTCACGCTCACGACCTAAGGTGGGAATGGGATTGGTGGGCGGGTTGTGGGTTGTGTGTCTTGGGTGTGAGAAACTAATGGCTGGAAATTGACCCTATTTGACCTCTTGTCTCCTATCTGTCAGCGTTGTCGTCTCCTCCTCCTCATCCACCTCCCTTCCATTTCTAGATCTCTTATCAATTTGGTTGGCTTTTTTTTCCACCAAATATTTTTCCTCCTTGTTTGTTCGAATCTACACTCGCGCCAATTCCATATGTTAACCTGCTTTGGGGGACATTTTTTGTGTGTGTGTGGGTTTATGTTGGCGAGATCTACATTGCTGATCCCGAGAATCATTTAAAACGGGACTGCAGGGAGAGAGGGAGGGGAATGAGGGGGATGTGCGAGGGGCCACAGGTTGCCCATCGTCAACGCGCAGCTCCAGTACAGATCGACCTGTGCAGGCAAAAGGTGATCAGTCACGTGACTGGATCAGGTGATCACATTTTTATTGTTTGTCAGACACAATAAATTTAATTTTGACATCAGCCCTGCATGGGTTCATTTTTTTCTTAGTAAACTTAAGGGATTTCACGACTGTTTAGTGAATTTTCTTATTTTGCTTGGATCAAACACATTTTGACGGTCCAAATATTTGATAAAAATATGAATCATTATTTTCATAAAAATGTTATTTATTTCCCAGAATTATCTAATTTATAACGCATAAATGTTTATTAGAGAAACGATTTTCTATCTCCAGCGACAGATTTTCGAGAATGTCACAACTTGGCCCTATTGTCATCATGACACTTTCGAATTTGGTCACATTGGAAATTTCAACGCCATCTAGTGGGAGTCTGTGAAATTAACTCTGAGAACAAATTTTTAAATGGCGGTCAAGAATAACGTCAGTCTGAAACGGATTGTAGAAGTTTCCTCCACCATTCTGAAAATATACAGGTCAGAGTTCGGGCGTGTGATTACAGTTGTTTGATCCATGTTGACGTAATTCTAGTTTAATATTTGCATTTTTTTTAGTTCTGCGCACAAGTTTTGAGGCTATTTTCTTTTCCCCGAGTCCAGCGTGGACACTATGACGTCTCCCACCCCCCAAAATACAATTTTCGTGTTTCCAATCACGTATTGTGGAGTGTGGCAAAGCCAACGAGATTCGTGTCAATGCTAGACGACGAGTCGATCAAAGTTGAGTAGAAGTTTATATAACAAAATAATGGATAAAAGGTTTAAGTCTATGTGTTTGACGAATTTCCATAAAACCACCAAAAAATAAACGCAAACGTTGACAGATCTAAAACTTGTGGCCTTCCTGGTTTTATTTTTGGACTGTCGCGGAAGGCCAATCATTTCCGGGTTCTATCTCTTTCATGTTGTTTGCAGTGTGTGGCGTGCGAAGAAAAATCTGGCGTCTTCAGATTCGATTATCTGGTCATCTTGGTGGACGAATTTCGTGCATAACTTTCGAGATTCCAGTTTTTGGAATGACCCGTCGAAAAACCCGGACCATCCAATTCGGTTCTCTGCAGTCAGCCACTGGCCCGGCCATCTGGCAGAGAGAAGAGAACAATTTTCTTTAAAAGTGAGAAAGACGTAGTTCTACGTCAAAACTCTCGTAAAGTGTCATTAAATGTGTGTATAATTCGATCAATCCGATATGATTGTGGGCCGCGTTGTGCTATTCAGTGGGATTGGGTTCGCCGCGAAGGTGACGTCCCCGGATGAAAGCACAACGCGTCTCCGTGTAGTTCTATTGTAGCGAGGCAGGATAGGCCTAATGTGATCCGGCTCCGGCAAAAGCTTGTCCTGGATATTTTTTGGACGATGGATTTTGGCCGGATGACTGGATCCGGATGTGAGAGAGGAAATATTCTCGCTCCAAATTGAATTTCGAATGTCCGTCGGCGTGGAACCACTCCAACCGTGTTGCCGGACGCACTCGACAACTAAATTTCAATATTTTCGCGAAAATTGAAATATTATCGATCGAACGAATCGATAATATTTGATCAACTTTGATGCCGGGGCGCGTCGGAACATTAAAATGAATATTTTTATTTTATATTTGGGGTTTCTGTTACATCGGGTTTATATTTTTTGCCGATCATATTACATTCTGAAAAGAATTTACCGTCTTAATTTTGTAATTAATGTAATGGGGGTTCGAATCCGGGTCAGCGCATCGCTGTTTTTTTTATTTCGTCACCATGCACACACATATTGTCGATGACCCCCAAAAGAAATATGTTGTAATTTGGGTCAGGAGTTCCCCTACCCTCGAATAAACAAAATTTATATACGAGAAGAAGAAAAAAAAGCTGCAATTTATGTATAGATCAATAATCCACACACACACTATTTATATATTGATACAAAATATTGCGTGTCAGATTGTTTGATCGTCTTTTCGAGTCTACAAAAAATGCGCTAGGTGAGAGTACTATATGACCTCGACTGACGTGTGGATCTAGGTTTTGGGGGGCCTACCTGTGTTGCGTGAACCTGTCTAAACAATGTTCCCCTAAGAGATGAATTTTTTAGTTCGTCATCTGGTTCTGACTGACCGCGGCCTACTTTTTATGACGACACCACATGCAAATACGACTGGGGTTTTTACCTCATTGTCCTAAATTGCATATTTGGTGGGTCGGACAATTTTTGAGTCTGACCGTGTGAGACGGCATTGTGTGATTGCCTGCCAACACCGGGCAGCACCCTCGCCCTCCACTAGAGGCCAGCACCCTTCAGATCCCATCCCGTCACTCCTCCGCGTCGATTCGAGACCTCTTTTCAATCTTATTCAATAATACCGAGTCTGGCAGAGGTGCACAGTGTGAGGTGTATTGTGTGATTGCCTGCCAACACGGGGCAGCAGCTGTTCCAGATCCAATCCCCTCCCTCCGCTCCGTCAGTTCGAGACCTCCTTTCCTCCTCGCCATAGGTGTGACGTCAGTATTGTATCGTAACTCTAAGGAAGATGGCGCGCGTAAGAGTTTCTCTCGCACGAGAAATGTCAGAAGTCGCGGTTGGGAATTGAACCTGTGGTCAAGGCAAATGACCACTTTCTGATCTTTACTTGAGGAATTATTTTATGGAACCTATGAATTATATTCTTATTTCGATGACTTATTTTGTGGGACCCTAAACTTGTGGCGGGTGGTTGATTCTCCGTTAGGTGGCGCTAGTGGAAGTGATGTGGGTGGGTGTGGGTGGTGTTGCGATCGATCAAATTGCGATCAGCGCAACGATTTTTATTTTTTTTGGCAAGTTTCTTGAAAAAAATATTTGTACACACGTCGACTGAATACAAACACACTGAGAGAATTTACATTTGCTGGAGGCACATTTGGTCCCGTTCAATTGTTTGTGTCGTCACATGTGTTTTTCATTTTTGGCATCGCACGTGGCTTTTTATCATTTTGTTCTCCCAGTTGCGCTGCAGCCTGAAGAACGGTTGTGCCACGTGTCGTCCATTAATTCCTTTTATTCTGGTCCATCGCGAAAATGACCTAAATCTAGGTTTCCCATATACAGTTGTTCCTCACCCCTTCCCCCCCTTAGATACTCGCTATCGTCACTCCCTCCCCCCAAGACCAACTCCTTAACCCCTCAACCTACTCCTTCCTACCCAATTCGCACCTCCAATAAATTTCACGGGCTGGTTTTCACGGGTCAGTTTAGATAAGCAAACAGCAATGGTCCACCCCCCCCCGTTCCCAACTTTCTTATCTTTCGCTATTTCTTGTGCACATATATCGGTTGAGATATTTTGTTGACACGTTGAGGTTCGGGGGTGGGTGGGTGAATGGATACTCGCCCTCCCCCTCAATCACCACATTTGTTCGCCAGCGATACTGGCGTCAACTGATCGAATGACAAAATGCCCGCATGACATGTGGGCACATATTGTAATTGTAATTGTAAAGTTAGCGCGGTATATGAGGGTTTATTTTTATTAGTTGTTCAGGCTCATCACGCCCTGGTGGCGTATATTATTGTATTATTATATTGAAAATATTATTCCGCTAATAGTATGTGGTTGGATTTGTTATCTGGTGTGCTTGGCTGTCTCGTGAAATCGGCGACGTCATGCTTTTGATGTGGAGACGCCATAATGAGTCTGTCGTTTTTAGTTCTTTATTTTGTTTCGCTCATGAAAAATAATTTTTTTAAATAATGAGCCTGTACGTCGTGGTCAAATGGAATATGTAGAGAAGTTTCGCCATCTACCGACATTTAGTTAGGAGGGAAACTGAGAGCTGGAAGTTCGAATGAAACTGTAGTTTGCGGTTTCGCCCCATGACGTCATCGATTTGCTCGGATGTAATCGCATCATGTGGATCATTCCATTAATTACTCACAAGATGGCGTTACAATTTCTGGCTCATCTGGTGTCCCCATTGTTAAACCGGCGTGTTGGTTGGCGCCATCTCGTGAGCAAATAATGAAACCTACGTTTAGGAGGTAATCGTGCGTGAAATTGACGCCATACTCGTTGTCCAAAAAATCCTCCAAATGTCCACGAATTTGAATCTCAGGAGGATTAGAGCGAGTTCACCGCCACAATTTATCTCCCTTCATTTTCGGAATCCCCCTCACCAATGATAAGGGCTGGAACATTTTTTGATATGGTCTGACTGAAGGTGTCACTTAGGCGATAACCTGTGTCAATTGGGACACCATGGACTATATCCCCTTCCCTCACCCCTCCTCCTTCTCCTCACCCATCTTGTTTAGAGATGGCAAATAAAATACGACGTAGGTGTGTTCAGGCTCTAGATTCCAGAAAATGTCCAGGGGAGTGGTATTAGGAGAATGGGTGGGATAGAATTGGGGGTTCGACTTTCCCCCTTTCACCCGCCTCAGTTTCAGAGTCGAATTTTAAACTCGCAGATGCGTTAGACCAAAACAAAATGGCATTTCCATGGCGCCAAAAGTGTAAGAAGTCGTTACAGTTATCGTGAGGGCCAACAAGCAACTCGTACGGTAGAAATTGAACGGTGACACGGCACGCAGGGAAATTAAAATGACAAGGTCTGACCAGTAAAAGTTGTTGTCAACTTGCCCAACACGAATGAGTGAATCAGTAGACTGATGACAAATCGATTAGCGTCGCTCGCTGATAACGGATTTTTGTGTGTTTGTACATTTATTTTTTTGAGAGGAACTTTTTTTTCCTCAAAAGATTAACCGGTCGAGTGTCAACAAAACTGAAGTTCGTCAGAAGTTGAGGCAATTTTTTCACCAGTTGTTTTCCACAGGTTTGCGAATTTTTTACCCACGATTTTTGATTTTATTTACACGTCGTCATCATAGTTTATTTCAAACCGACTTGGATGAGATGACGTTGAGAGCGTGACGTCATTTAGAAAGACGCATGTGTTGCGCCCAATTCTGGAAACTCGAGAAACAAACAATTGTTGGCTTAATCAAACAATCAAAAGTGCTTTAGGTATTCCTTAGTAGAATGAAAATGGTTAAGAAATGTTCCAGAATAGCTCCAACACCAAATCTTCATTCAATTATATTTTGAAATCACTTTGTTGCATTTCTTGGCATTGTCGTCACAACGACTCGAGACTTCGAAAATAGTGTTTTTAGAATTATTTAGGGTGGTGGTGTTGATTGGGGCGGGAAAAAAGTATGAGGGTTCGTCAAGATGACATCAAGGTTATACCCGGCGATGACAAACATGGGCTCGTCGTGTTTGCTCATGTGTTTGCGCACCTTTCACGCCAAACGTGATTGGGGGAGGGGAAAAAAGGGGTTGGGGCATGTTTTTAAGACGATGACACCTTCGACCCCTCGGCGAGACCAGAGTCCAACCACAATGATGTGGCAACTGGATGTGTCGACATTTCTAGATAACGCGATCGTTAGTAAACTGACAAAATAAAAAGAGGTTTTGTGGGGAGATGTCAATTTCGGAAAGTAATTCAACAATATTCGTTCTGAATTTTTACGACACAGTTGTAATTACTTTTTTAAGAAAAAATATTTTAATAAAATAAGAATCGTCGTTACACCAGCACCGAATGTTTTTTCAAAAGGGTTTTGTGTTGGCGGTCAATCCGGTCAAGATGAATCCTCCGTTTCCGCTCATGTTCACTTCGGGATGAGTCCGTTTGGGAAGAACCTGCAAATGCCCATGTTTTTTTTATTAATCATTATGTATGCCTTTATTATAATTTTAAATAATGCGTCTGCCACAATCGTCCCTAAATTTAATTCGAGAGTGGTGAAGAAGTAGAAAGATCAAGATTACCTGAACATATCTGCACCAGGTTTCGTTGAGATGCAACATGAGGCAATTTCCCTCTTCTTTCAGTTTGCAGTAGCAATCAATAAGTGGCTAAAAACAACAAAAATGAGAATTGCACATGTGAAGTAGAAAGAAACGATGGAATCATGACGATGGATGAGCAGAATTTGCTGCTGACCTGTTTGTAGGGACAGAATACGACGAACGGACGCGATAGTTGTAGATAGGGCAGGAGGAGTGGCAACACACTGGCCGGATCGAATTTACAGGCTAATATTAACCTAGATAGAAAGAAATACTTGTATAATTTGATCAATCGAACAAGTCTGCAGTCATTTAACTGTTGACTCTTACCCGTCCATTTTCTTCTCGGATAAGATTTCGAGGGCGGCCGCTCTGTCCTTCTCTCGTTGTTGTCGTCTCAGCAATTTCAACGAGTCATCTTCCTGCTGAGAAAAAGAATTTTGTCAAGTCAGTCATGCTCTCGGCTATTTTAATTTCTAGCTATTAACGCGAGATTTAAAAATGTCCCTCGCCTCAAATTTGCGTTTTCCTTTCCACACGTTCTCCGCGCTTTCGTTTACCGCTGGAAGTGTTTCTGGACACATGTCTTGGCCACTGAGGTCGTCGAGGGATTCGGATTTGTCCCGCTGCTCATTTTGGTTGGTCGTGTCATTCGCGAGGGCAGTGTAATGGATATTGTGCAGACATTTCAGTTGGTCAGCGCTGAAATTGTACGCCTGGATCGCGTTACTAACACACAGGAGGAGAAAAGCGAGACGGACGTAAATTAAATTCTGAAATATGACAAATATAGTAATTAACGAGTGAGTAAACACGAGTGAGTACCTGACGGGAACATCTTCCGCGTGGCATCGCACCACTGCTCCGTATCCGGCCAGCCGTTCCAGCACGGCTCCGGTCACCAGTCCCATACAAGTTTCCATCACCAGATAACGAGCTCCTGAATGCACGTTGCACGAGGTCAGGATCTGAGCCAGCGAGTCCATGCGCAGGTTTCTGCCAAAAATTAACAATTTTATTTCTGCCTCGATGTCGGGAATGGAGAAGATAAAAATATATGCTTACAGGATTTTTATTGGTCCCTGTCCGTAGAACATTTCGGCAATCAATCTGGTGGTGGGCTGAAGAACCTCAATAATATTCGTGTATCTGAATAGATGCGATTAATAAGATATTTTGAAATGATGATTGTCCGCTTGGTTTGTAGTGTCAATCGGGAAACAATGTTTATTCTTACTTGGCGTTCTTCTTTTTCAGATACTTGACTTGAGAGAATTTATTTTTCTCCTTAAACGTTGTGCTGTTGACGATCAACTGTTGAACGATTTCCTGTCAAAGATGGAAGAGGTGGAGCATGGCGTTATGTGAGTATTGTATTTTTATGTTGTCACTTTATTTCAAATCCAAATTTGAGTTTATTTTTCACTTTTCCGCTCATTCCTTGCTCTCTTAGAGCATCGATATCGTCTTTGGTCAGTTTCTGAGATTTGCCGTCGTCCTTTAGAAATCGGTTGTCACCAATTTTGCTTTCATCTAGATTTTCGGTTGACAATATGGAACACATGTACATGTTATTTTATGTATCGCATTCTTTTGACGAGGAAGAAATTGGCTTTACAAAATTAGAAAGCTTAGACGACGTACGCGCGTCGTTTTAAGATTAAGAATAGGGGCAAGGTGAATTTGGGACACCTCGTCTACTGTACCTGTGGAGTCTTGAGAAACTGGAGAAGATTCCATCGGTTTCAATTCCTTGCCATGGATTTCGAAGCGAGATCCAAACGGAAGTCCAATCGCGCCGTTCAGGAACACAGTGATCTGCTTCCCGAAATGAACACTCCTGCAATTGACAATTACAAATTCAAATTTTATTTATTTTCCATTATAATTCACATTTTATTAGATTAGATGATCGGCGCGCCGTGGCATTTGTACCAGAACCCCGGGATATAGAATAAAACAAGAGAGCCAGCGCCGGGAATCGAACTCGGGATCGTCGCATCACAAGCAGTGAATTTAGATTTATGAAGTTCTTTTATGATCCATATTTAGATTTAGATTTAGATTTAGATATAATTATCGCCGCGCCGTGGCATTATGGCGATTTCCGGAAGTTGTATT
>JAQGBY010002323.1:0-23625 GCA_034698785.1 Mycogona germanica
GGGGAACTTCTCTCTCATTTAGGGGAACTTCTCTCTCATTTAGGGGAACTTCTCTCTCATTTAGGGGAACTTCTCTCATTTAAGGGAATTGTTCACAAAGGGGCACGCTAGATGGCGTTCGATCATGTTAGACATGCTGACAATTGGCTAAATATAATTTATCGATTTCTTTGGATTTATTCCTAATTTTTCAGCGCAATTCTGGATCGTCGGTAAACCAGAAACGATCTATACATGTACATGTAATCGAACAGAGCGTCTAAAAGTTTCAATAAGGACAGCTTCATTTTTTAAAATAGAATAGAGCGAGACTGACCTCTGATTGACGTTTGTTAAAGAACTCTAGCTCGACGCTTTCAGAAACTTAACGTCCATTGAAAACGCGTGCAATCCGAGGTTGGTTCGGACACAATTTCAATGCGTAAAAGGTCTTGTGACGATTCAGCAGCAAAGTTATCGTTTCTCGATACAAAGAATCCCATTTTGGCAAACTTACAGCGCGGTAGGGAGACGGCTTCTGCCCATTGCAAACGCATTGCAGGTGCGATGTACAGTGTCACGCAGCGACGGCGCTTTCAAATGTGAAGCCGCTCGCGAATTTAAATTGACGAGAATTGGAGAAACGGTCTCGGTCGGAATGGCTAACATTCAGTCTAACATTCTAGCCGCACAACTGATCCCAAACTGGTACTTACGGTTAGCTATAACTGTACACTTGCCGACAGCTGTACTAATCGCACTAACAGTCGCGATCTTCAGCGAATTTGCTTAGCTTTTTTATTTTAAAAACTAAGATGGCAGAACGACTTAAGTGTCAGTGAATGCACAATTTCAACGTTGTACAAACATGACTGCGATAGTTTCATAAAACTTTGATACGATGTATTTTAAAAATTAAAGATGTACTAGTGATCATTTTTTTAGAATTCCATGCACGCGACTAAGAGCAGCCAGCAACCCATTCGCCTATTTGATGTCACAGCCTTCAAATAAACGAGTGTCGGTGTTGGGAATTGAACCAGTGCCACCATGGTAATAACTGAGTGACAGTCTCCTCTATTATGTATTGTAGTATTATAGAATGGTTCTCTCTTAATCGGCGAAGCTTTTCAAACTTTAACGAGGTATTTAATCGACTCTATGCATGCCTAATGAATTTTATATGCCTTGCGCTCTCTTTGATAGTTTCAGCCTATTGATAACCCAATTGTGCAGGCATTGATTCTCAGCATCCTCCTGAGATCGACGCCATTCCTGGATTGTGATTAAACATTGTAGAACTGTACCACAAATTCTCTCAAGGAGCTGCTAATATTTTAAGTCATCGTCTGTGAGAATACCAGCGATATAGTCTCTTCAAATTTTTTTCGGTGCTCTTCTTAACGCTCACCCCTTACTCTTTCCTCTTGGCGCAACAAGTACAATTCGCTGTAGAGGTGTCGAGTGATCGAAAGGAAAGCGTGTTTTCCTCGTGGTCCGTGATCGCGGTTTCGCTTCCGGCCGACACCTTCGGTATTTTTCGGGTGAGAGAAACTCTTTTAGGTCGCCTACCTGTGGGGGGGGGATTAAGATGTTCAATCAATCAACAGTGGACCTCCTTAACAAACATTACTTTTCAATTCGCTATAAAGGCGACAATCATGCCAATTCATTATTTTAAATAAATACCCGTATATTAGCACTTCATGAGGGCGAACAATCTTCTGCCTATGTTTGCCAATATTATGACTGAAGCGTTGTTGCCGGAAATTAGATATTTCCTCCAGATTATAATTGAAAATGTTCTCTTATACGCGTAAATGGAATAATAATAAAATAGCGTTCGAGCAATGCGCCAGTTATCTCACTAAATTTTTAAAGTACGTCTATCGGCTAATGCTCACGCGGCCTAAACTGCAAGGAGGCAGGCGCCTGAGAGCTGAAGCACATGTGATTAGTATTGATTGAGTATCCTTGGGCTCTGTGAATGATCGTTATCGATGCCCTCTCGCGGCGTCCGAGCGAATCAGTCGGTTCATAACTGCTTATTACAATTTTAGTTGGTCGACATAAGGAGAACCACCGATGACGCTGTCGCCACTTGCATGAACCGTTCTCGAGTTAAATTGGAATTCGGCGGATGACGTCACATAGTGATAAAGCGCAGCTCCCGCGGGAATCTGGCTGGGAGCTCGTCTTCCATAATGCTCCTCTTGATGTGTACACCAGGTCTCTGGAGGCTAACTGAAGGTGTATTAAACACTTTTCCCATTATCCGTCCACCGAAATTGTTGTAACCGTGCATCGATAGACGATTGAGTGTGTTCGCGCGATATAGGCCTCGACAATGGCGCGACAGATTAGGGGGGAATCTTTCGTTCCGGAAAATATAGCTTCCGTCTATTTAGCCTAGACAATGGCGGGGGTTGCGCGGAAAGAAAGGAACGGGAAGTATAAAAGAGGAAAGGGAAGATGAATAAAGTCGCCTGGATCGCGGAACCCCGTAAGAGCGAAAAAAAAAATATTGAATTTAAAGTTGGTGTGAGGGAGGATTGGAGCGGGGCCGGATAGGAGCTATAACTTCGCTCCGCGAAAGATAACGGTTGGAAAAGAAGATTGGCCCAGCACTGGATTCCTGCAGAAGTGGTTTTTTGCATGATCGCCTCGATGAATCACTCGCTGCCCCAAGATGAGCCGATTTATGAATTTCCCCGTTGTACAGAGTACGCCATTATAGGGGGTTTTCAAGGTAGACCTTTGAAAACGCAAAATTTTACGGAAGCGATAAAACGCTTAGCGCTTGTGCATGGTGGGATCGCATAAAAAATATCCCATCCTCAAATAGTTTCCGTAGAAGAATTGGTTAGAATTCCGTAGGTTGGTTCGATCTCTGGATTGCATTTTTTCGGAACGGACGCCTCACAACACAACTAAACCATATGAGATATCTTACAGAATAAAATCAATCAATATATGCATCCATCTTGCCTAAAGATGACAGATTGCGTTCTGAGGTTTTGGAGTTCGAAATCTTCTTTTGGTGGAAATTAAATAATACACCTTCATAATAATGCAGACGTTGTGTCGAGCGGACGTTGCGCCAGGCGGATGCTGCTCATGTATGTTTACTTTTCGGCACTTTTGACAAAGTGTTGGAATAAATTGTCAAATGAGTGCACAACTTTTTTTAATTTAATTTCGCGTATGATTTTATGACTGGCTCTCTTGTTCGCAATCAGGCGGCTTTCGTTACAAGTTTGCCACTGACCTGCGACCTCCAGTCGGCAATTTGTCTTCGTCAGGACACTACCGAAGAGTGCGACCGAAACATATTTCGAATAGCAGCTCGGGTTTCGGCTATATAACGTCACCGGCCATGCATGATGGACGGGTTTGCTGAAATTCGCGCGAACAAAGGACTCACTTTTGTGTACCCCGCGAAAACTACGCCAGGTCGAGTTAATTTCGTGCCAGCGCGCGCCAAAGGCCAATATTCATTAGAAGAGTCGAAGTACTTCCAACTGGTGGAGCGTGATTCCAACGTTTCCATGTTTACGGACATAGCTGAACCAGTTGATATGGCTTACTCTCGAAGGACTTCGTAGTTTCCCAAAATGCGAGTCGGTGACACAAATGCGTAACGCGTTGCTGAACCCATTCATTGTTTGTTGCGAAAATGTGAAAAGCGGCTGATCAATTTTTGTGGACTCATTTCCAAGAGCCATGGTGGCAACATGTCGGGAAAGCAGAAAAAAGTTATAAAGGAACGATGCTTCCCTGAGAATCCATGTTTGGATAAAGACTAAGAAATTGAAAACGGATACATCAATTATTTATCCATCCAACAGTAATAACCGTTGGTCAACGCGCCCGACTACTGGCTGCTGGCGCCAAGCAGACACTCGTCGAACGAATAGGAGGGAATTAGGTCTTAAAACAATGTATCACAACAAACAATCATCATTTATTGAAGCGGCACAGTCATGCGGCCGGTCTGATCAAACCGACCATTCCGTTTAATAATGCATATAAGCCGCAATTACGAAATCACCGCCCGGCGCCCAGACCCTCATTTATTGATTTTTGACCTGGTAGTCTTAAACCTACACGATTATAAGGGTTCAACCAATAGCTTTACTGAATACGCAGCAAAGATATGTTTTTTTAGTTTTTCTGTAACTGCTCAGTTCTACCATTTTTATTGAAACAATTCCAGTTATCGGTTTGATTTGATGAGTATTAAAGAATAACCAATATCATGCAAAGTTCATGTCACCATGTCCTAAATCATCACCATCATAAAGTACGCCACATTCAAAAAATGTTGCTACCTAACGCTATATTACACCCCCACAACTATCCCACATGTGTTAAACTGTTAGAAATAGTGCCTTTTCTCCAGATAGCAGATTCTGCACGAAGAAATTTGTCTCTTCCGTTCTTGTCTGACAGCACATCCTCTCTTTTATCTGCCTCAAAAATCATGCAACTCACCTTAGTGACTGGGTAGGGAGAGGGAGGTGGGCGCCAGGGCCAATCGAAGTAAGCTCTCACCGCTAATCTGGAGTTTTACACGAACGCGTATCGGTAGACACCCCCCCCCCCTCTCCTAGTACCATATAATCATATATCGTATTACAACCCCATTATTTCCGCTTCTAATCCTGGAGGAGCAGTTTGGCCCTGTGATGAGGTGCTCGGGTACAACAACGCCATTAACGAGTGCCGGTAATTAAACCTTTAGCACATTGTTAAGACGGTGGAGGTGGGAAACATGCAACCACGATAATAAGGCACTCTTGTACTGTGTATATACGTTCCATATGAAGCGCTATTTGTGTAAACCTGGTATTATTGAAGTTGGAGTTAAGATACTGCCGGTGGGGTGTTTCGGTAGAGCGGGATTTGTTCAATGTTACGCCTCCACCACGAGACCCAGAGCCCAAATTTCGACAATGATTGTTTTACAAATCTCCTGTATGAACAGAAATCAGCAAGGAGAAAATTAACAAATCTGGGCGTAAATTGCAAAAAAATTAAATAACAGTTCAAAGTGTTTGTGGAAATTCGAAAAATCAGAAGGCAATGAAGCAAATAATTTATAAATCATAGCGATTTCTCAATAAATCTTAATTCAAAAGAAACATTAGAAATTGAAAAGGAAATTTCCGAAAATAAAAGTTCATTAGAAAATGGAATCATCAACGGAACATCAGTCGAAGGAAAATGAATTTAATCAAAGATAAATCACTTGGAATTCAGAAAATCTGATTGAAATCATGCGCTCACCAAAATCGCACAAAATCAGGTTAAGTAAATAAAAATACTCGATGAATTTTTCCGGATGGTCACATTTAAAAATGAAATTCGAAAAAGTTAACAATACAGAGAGACAATTAACCTATCAATTTTAACTTTGAACCTTAACAAAAATTGTCTTTCATTAGCGGAATTTTTATTTTCGGTTTTAATATGATTTTATTGCCAACACATAACAAGATAAAAGAAGAGATACTCGAACCTTCTGCCATATATATTATTGAACTTCATATGTCGTCTCAAAATTAAAAAGAAAAGACGAACACTTGTTCGTCTTTTCTCGTCCGACGCTGTCCCGGACACAACTCCCATTTTATATTACACAATCCAGACATCCTATTCCTATTATTTTGTTATTAAAAAGGAAACGTATTTTCCAAACCGACCAAACTGCCACTGTGTATTCATATGATGTCTAATTTGGTAGTAGTGTATAACATATGAGGGCGTTGAAACCAGTGGAGCTCTGGTTAACCTCGGGACTATACTATTTTTGGAACCTCTTTGTTCGACGTTGTTGACTATAAACATCTAATATAAGGAAACAATGCATGCTGGTGTACAATACCATCTTTGCAAATGGGATAAAGACATTACTTACTTTTGATCCTAAAAGATTATTTTTCGCAACGGCTTTTCGCACACCAATTATTAAAACTTCTTCATTAGTGGTCCATTTTTTAACATTATTCCTTTGGGATTGGCACTTGAGAAATACTTTTTTTTCTTCCAATTTTGTGATCAGCACAAACATACAGTATTGTTTTGTAGCTAGTACATTGAAACTAATTAATTGTGAAAATTTGCACTTGGTAAAATGTCATCATGATGTGCGTTTGGATCTTCAAAATCGAGTACGAGTGGGGGAAATGTTTAAGATCTTTCTTTGAATCTGGTTTGTTACTCGAATAGTTCCTCAATTCACTTTCTGTCACAAGGATATATCGTTGTTCCAAAAACGATTCACAATGATATTGTCTCGTATCCAAAATGGTACAACGTTCACATTTACTACACCAGTTGACACGAAATAAAATTTTAAAATTCCACGGTTGGTAAGATTTTTTAAAAAAAATATCGGGTATCGGATAAAATCTGTACTAAACAAACTTTCTCTGTAAGCGTCCTCCTACAAGAACGTTAAGCGAACAAGGAAGCTCTCTCGATAACAGTAGTTGGTCGCAGTTTTCCTGACAGCTTCCGAACGCAGGTGGCGCTGCGACTCACGTGCATCCGGCCACTTTAGTTCAACAGCCCAGTGGGTTTCAAACTGATGGCGAGCCCAACAGTCAGGGAAACCCGCACTTAAAGAACTAAAAAAAAATAATAGGGGTTTGGATTCAGGTGTTATATTCGACAAAGTGTTGCTGACACCCATAGGGCATTTGATAATGAAGCGTTAACATTATTTGTATTGCTACGTGCATCGTCGGCGAAGAGGTATGCACTCCTCTGAAACTCGTAAAAATGGAAGAAAATTGGCAATTCAAATTATAAATGAAAGTCTAAAGTTTTTATCCAAAGCCGTCCAGTGATACGAGTAACTCATGGTTCTGTCATCGTCTTGCTCGCATAGTGTCCACCTGGTTTGTAGCTTTATCTATTTGCTGTACCACCTGGTTGCTCCGGCGCGCTGAGACGAGCAAAAATGTGCTTTCGATGTTCGCCGCCAGAGGGTCTGTTGTCTACGAGCGTTCTGTGGCGACCGCGTGGTTCTGACAAGAATAATTCGAGCGGGAAATTTAGAAACCCACACAATCCATTTGTAATGGAGTTGCCTTTTCCTACCCTAACCTACTTCGTTAACGCTCACAAATTCGTCATCTTGCTGGTTACGATTCTTACCCATCTGGACAATGCATTGTAGATGTGACTTGTACTTCAACTCCTATTTCCCCAGAGTGTGTCGACAGTGGAATGGCCTTGACGAGTCTCAAGTCAAGAGCCTGTTAGGATAGGACAACTACACCTTTGTCCCTAACTGGTCATTGACCCCCGCCTTAGGCCCCTTCCAGGGCTGCTTGTGGGTACATATTGTAATTGTAATTGTAATACGAATTTTTCATAATCTTCAAATATTTGGGGGTAATATTTGCCGATTATAAAAAGGCTCGCCTTTCAGCCTCTTTTGTTCTTTGCAAATATCAGACTGACCCGGGCGTTCCGGCTGATGCGACATGCGGACGATGAGCTGAACGTTGAATTATGGGAAATGCAGACCGTAAAAAATACTATTACAGGATAGGGTGGAGGGATCTAAAACAGAATAGAACGTATCGTCGTAGCGATCGCAAATAAATAATCTAATGATTTATTCAGATACACTACAAAATAAACGATGACTCGGTTTTAAACTTCTAGCCGCCTTCGTGCAACCATCCGCCGGAGGAACCCAGCGATTGCAAAGATTTTGTGTTACCATATTTCAACCAAGTGAACGTTTTGTTGTCCCAACACACCGTTACAGTTGTTTGCAAAGAAGGCTGTCGTAACCGCCAAGAAACCGAAGTATGTAAATTATTAATTTAATATATAGTTTTTTCTTTTTACCGTGCAATATCCCTACACAGTCACGTATACGTGAGACAATGTATACAATTTGATTGATGCTCGCTTCAAGCACACAGCACTCAGTGTGCGTGAAGTATACAAATTCTGTTTACATAATTCTTGTTCTTTCCATGCCTGTAAAATATGATTCCTTGAGGGCGAGGACCAATTCCATTAGACTGTAATGTAATGTAGACCTACAAAAACATAAAACTTTTCTTGTTTACCAAAAATCTTTTCATAGCATCGGTGAGAGGTCTGGTGTTCACGTGATCGCGGGTTCGTTTCCAGACCGAGACTTTCGGAATTTTTCGGGCGAGAGAAATCCCTACATACGCCTTACTTCGGAATGGAAGTAAAGCCGTGGGATCCGTGCCTCTACGATTTTCAGGGTGCAATTCCCTATGATTTTTAGGCTAGGCATAATTATCAAACAGTATTCTTGTTTTTATTAGGTCGAACACGTTGTTGGATCTCCAAAACAAGCGTCATAAAAAATAGCATTGGTAAACTTCTAGCGGTTTCCCGGGAATGTATGTTTAGGTTCTCAGCAGCTCCCGGTGAATTTCGAAATAAAAACAACACCTAGTAATATATTAAGTTGAGATTGCCTGAAGTTTATGAAATTGTCGGCACAACGTATTAGGAACGTATTGCAATAATTATAGTGGATGAATGTTTTCGATGCGTACAGATTAAGATTTATAATGCGATTTATAATAATTATAACATCGAAAATTAAATGATCATTATTTATTTTTCTGGCATCTAGCGAAAATGGTTTTAGTGTTAAATTGATATAGTCATGTTTTTTAATGAATCTCATCTTGACGACCAGTTACAAAATTACAGTTCAAACTTAATTATTTTTTATTGGTCCTATACAACTGTTCAATTCCTTTGTTGGGTTTTCGTAAAATGGAGGGTTAAACCAATGCAATTTTTTAGTGCGGAGTATTTCATTCACTGACAATTTATTTTACGTTGACGCGTCATGAATTTGCATTTTGCCCTCTGTGTGGCAAGTGTGCATGCGACTACCCTTTGGGGAGGGATCCTCTAAAATATTTGGACTGATCGCAATATCGTGTTTGCTCAGAAATTGCTTGCCCTTAGCGAGGAGGACCGCGTTTTCGAATATTCGAGTATAGTATTACTCACTTTGCGTCATCCAGTCTTTTTTGTTTGTTTCGCTCGAGCTGCGTTGCTCAACCGATCAGTGTCCATTAACTTGCGAGTATCGACAACTGAACTAAGGAAGTCTGGAGTATTATAACGAGTCCTTTTTCTTTCGCGCATTATTCAGTGAGGCAACGGAAATTGTAGGTTTCATATGCTGCTCGCTAGATGGCGATGTTACGCGTCATTAGTCAAACATTGAGCAATTACTGCGATGGAAGTCTCTGGGCACAGCGACGTCATTTTGCTTAACGAATGTATATCATGAATATCTGTTGCCTAGACATTCCAGTTCGTTAAAACCATCTAAAAAACTATCAAAAATCCAATCAGAATGTTAAAGAATGACATCGATATATGAGGTTCTACATATACCATTGAACTAGGCTTTTTGTTCGGGTAGTTTAAAATATTGCCTTTTAATGTATCACTTATCAAATGCCCAATTAAATGGATGAATTGAAAAGTTAGATATCAATTAACAATTTATATGGTGAATCGAATAGTTGTCATTTTGAATAACATTTGAATTGGTAAATGAGAAAGACTGCCTTCTCAATGACTTATTACTGGAGCAACTACATCCAGGCTTGTACGTGAATGACAAGTTTAACAAGTTACTCGGCGGTCCCGGGTTCGATTCCCGGCACGGGCTCTCGATTATTCGATACCGGGGTACTTGTGAAAATGTACCCTCACAGTGCCGAAGCACTAAGAGCGGTGAAAAAACTTATTCACTTCAATGATTGAAATAAATAATATAAAACAATGTCTAGCAACAAGAAACGTATCCGTCTATTTAGTTGAATTAAACAGTGCATGTTCGATTAATTCAGTTGTTTTCGAAGTACATTGGTGTTTGATAAATTGTTAATATTGACATTTATATTTCGAACAAAGATGGAAGGGTTTAATTCTCTTTTTTGTTATTAATTTGCTTAAAAATCTGTACAAATTACGTAGAGTATAAGCGGCTTCACCGCCCTCTGACCTCACGTCAAAAGCCGTCAATCCGTCACTCCCTGGTTCTTAATACATAGAATAAGGAGTTGCCGAACATAGTAAAACTGATCTTAATTTCTGAGAAATTCCTCAATACATCCTTGCAAATAGCCATCGTCGGATGTCTCTCTGTAGCTGGTGCCATCTGGTGCAAAATTTGTGCAACTGTTTTGAAATCTGAAAGCTCTGATGGAACGATGGAACGTCGGAACGCTCCAGTTTAATAAATGGATACCTTGTTGGACCAATACAAAGAGATAGAAGAGCCAGATGGAGGAAAACGTATTTATTATTGGGCAATCTCCTTCGAATTACATGGCAGGCGCGGCCAACATTAATCGAAGATCATTTTCAGTTTCTCTTGTTTTAGTTGATAAGCGTCCGGTGTAATTAAAAGCAAGAATCGCAATTTCGAAAGGTTGCTTTATTGTTTAAGAAATTCGTTAAGAAGAATTTGAACTGCCTCGGTGCTTTCAGCAAGGCTAAAATGTTTGTTGAATAAATTGCGTTATTTAATTATTTTTTAACATTTGAATTTCTTAAACTAATGAATTTGTTTGCGAGTTTATTTGACATTGTTTAAAAATATTTGTAGATGAAACATTATCGGTTTGCTAAAGTGTCCATATTATTTTCACTATTTAAGTCAGTTTGCGTGTATATCTGATAGAAGTTTCAGATGCTTGATCAGAGAACACGATATGTATGTCGTAATCAAATTAAGATCAAACGTAAAATCAATTCAATTCTTCCAATTTTCACGTACGTTCTCCGCCCACGTACGTGCAAACAGCCGTTACACATTCGTGTTTTACCTAGCCCGGGGAGAACTGACTAGCTTGTTGCAGAACAGCACCACTTTTAACAGTATTCAGTGGTACATATTTTTCGGATCGGCTTAAATTTATGGCGGGAATAATTTTCCGCCCGCCTGCCTTCACGCGAGCCTAGTTACAAATCCTATGCACGCGCCTGTTTCCACGTCGCTCAAATTGGGGGGACCCCAAACGCCACTACGTTTTATGGGTGGGGGATACATTTTTATCTGTAGTGGATGTTGGTGGTGGTGTCAATTTAAAATTAGATCTGTCAAAAAACCAGTCCAAATAAAGCTTCGAGGGGCAGGTCCATTGCATAAGGCCACTAGATATCGCAGCCATTGACTATTGATTGATCGGTGCTCTAGAATCTAGATCTTTCATCTTTTTGGTGTTTATACGGAGCATGTGCGCGCCGACATGGGCAAGCTTTTAAAAGCAATTTTATCTGTAATCAGGTACCATTATCTATTTAAATGTGGCACAATTAGTTTTATTCGGCAGCGTTCGACAAACCTGCCGCTGGTTTAAAATGGATGTGTCCAAACAGAAGCTTCAGTACACTTAAATCCTGGAACCCCCATTCAGAGCATTTTTTCAGATCTACTCTGTATACGTAATTAGGGGTTTAATTTTTAAAAATCACATTAAAGCGCACTGCGAAACGTGAGACGTTTACGGTTACGTTTGCGCAGTTCCCTTTGCGAATGCTTCTCTGCTATACTCCGAGGATAGCGGTGATTGCCCGCTTACGAGTAGCAGCTTGTTGGGTCCTCGTTTTATTGGTGGTTACACTGCAACCAGAAACGAAATCCGTTGAAAGATATCATTAATGAGTGTCGGTCGTCTAAATATTGTAAAAGTAATTGTAAGTTTCACCGTCAAACACACATTAACAACAAAAATAACAAATTCGATTAGTTACAATTGATAAATGAACAGATCATTTTATTTTAATGCGGCCATGTCAACATAATGAAATGAGAATTCAATCGAAAAATAAAAATATTTCAAATTTTTTAATTACATAATTTTATATCGTGACAGTTTACTTCGAATGTTATGAGTTTGTAATGTAATTCTACAATTAATTGCATTAGGCATTTTCAATGAGATATTAGTTAAAGAAGTCCACTAGCTTTTGAATGCGAGACGCATTCGTCATAGGTTGACTAGGTGTGTTCCAGCGGACATCTAAATCATGTTGTGCACGGGGTCCCAACGTTAAACGGGGTGAGAGATTTTTTTTTCTGTAACAATTTCATTCACATGCATGACCTGTCAAACGTGTAAACCGCGAATCCATACGCGCGGGGGGATCTTGACGGATTTCGTGGAACCGCGCGTCGAAATCCGCTCCGCTGAAGTACGTAAATCCGAGAGATTGACACGGCGGCGGCGTTCACTGGAAAACAGAATTATGAAAATGCCGTTGTCACTCGCTGACTGTTCCCCAATTTTTAAATCACGACGAATGGGAGAGAAAATTGACACGCCACAAGAACACCATGACCGTAACAGCATATGCCAAGTCCTGCTGAATCAAGAAGAAAAATCAGATATGCAAACGACGTTTATTTCTGATACCGAAAAGCAATAAGAAGTTGACTTGTCACATGAAGTTTTAAATTTCAAAATTGGCAAATGTTGATTTGAAAATCAAATCTTCACAATTCTAAAGTTACGTATGTATTTACATTAATTTTATACACCAACGGTAGTTCTCTTTTAGGACTCGTAGCTCATTGGTTGAAACCAAATATAGAACAGACCCACGAATCTCGTCAATCAACAAAGTTTATTCGTGGTGATGGCTTATGTGATTTCGAAATGAATCAGCGATTTATCAAGTTTTGTGTCGCGCTGTTCTATACGTATACGATCTTTGGTGGTCTTGGACAAAAACTATTTTTCGGAGTCTCGCGTTGATGACAACATTAAATTGCTAATTGAAATGTCATTTTTTATTTTCACGAGTTCCAGTCAATTGGAGCACTCATACTGAGTCGATATTTCGAAAACACCATTGATCAATTCACTTTCGAAATATCTTACGACTACGTTAAAGGCGAAAGCATTTCAGACACTTACCCTTACAGACAATTCCATTTCAAATTAAAATGAATAAGTTAACATACAGAGTATTCGCATGAGATGCTTTTATGCGAACTTCATGGGTAATCTGACCACATTTCGTAAAACGAATCAAAAGTTAATAATTATTTATAGAAATAGTAGAAAATAGCGATCCCCTCCTGCCAGTACATAAACTGAAGCAATTGATTTGCTCCCTAGAAGAAACCCACCATTGATCGAAATTGGGATCAGGAATGATTTGATAAGCTGTTGACATTTATTTCAAGTGTACTTTCTTTTCGGAGTCGTCTAGGGTCGATGACTGAGAGGAGGTAATTTTGTGGATGGAGAAGGGAGTTGGGGCGAATGAACGGGAGGGGATGAAAAGGCGGTTGAAGCGGATCCAAGATTGAGGAACTTTTCGTCAGTCGACTTACGTTGTCATCTCGCAACGATCAATCTTTGTCTCGGACGAACGACACCCGTTCCGTGCCGTGTTCTCGTTGATGAATGTCGAGTTTATACTTTCTCACTAATTTGGCTCTGTGCTATAGCAATGCTATGCTATAGGCTATAGCAAGATCGACTGGCCGCGCCGCCAAGTGGCCCACTAGCGCAACCGGGCATCATTAAGTGTTAGGAGATAGAAGCGAATTTAGCCCAGCATCTTTCAGATGAAAATGCCTCGATTAGAGAGTATGGAAAACCCAAGCTCATCCGGGGCTGCGGGGACTCCATTTTTTTTGATGACATCGAAAAAATGAGCTATTAAAATTAAAACTCCAATAGTCAAAATCAGTCAAGAACTCAGATACTTGAGTTGACCGATTCCAAATCCCATCCACTCCGATTTGGAGCGAAGTGTGATGCCATCACCGTTAGCAATTGAATCAGAAATAATATTTAACAAAATAGTCACGAACAATTTGAATTGATCATCGTATTTTTTATTTCCAAGTCTATTTAAATTTTTTACTAGCGTGAATGACATATTTCTTTCGAATGAACACTTGAAATTGTAATGCACAGAAGACGCTTTAGAAAGCGTCTAAGTAAGAGTACGTTTTGAACAATTTCCTAGGGCACCGTTGTAGACACAACTTAATCACTCTAGGTGACCTGGACCATTTATTCGTCGATGAATTAATTTCAAAGTTGAACAAGACATGTCATCCTAATAATTTTCGTTTGAATTACGTTTCACTAAATCTATTACTGTCGACCTTTCCACGGTTTACATTGCTGTCTAGCATTTGTAAATCGGATATGGGCCAAACCGAATTTGTCTCGCTATGCAGAGTTTTACATATAGAGTGTGTATATTTTGAAACAGCTGCAAGAGAAGGTGACTTTAATTACGTCCTGTGCGGTTATTGTAATTTGAAGATGTCTGGTTGCGCACAGTCTGGGCTCCTCGGTGACGACGGTTTGGAATGATGTTTCTGCGTACCTGCTTTTCTCCTAGACAGGCCTACATTTTCCATCGACATTCGGAGCACATGCAATGAACCTGAATTCATTTCATGTACCTCAGCAACCCTCTCTTGTGTTCAGGCATTACGTTGTTGGAGATTCGGATTTGTAATTTTATCATTTTGAACACTTCACTCACATGTGATTACCATATCCTAGTTTCACAATACTCGCATTACAATGGAAGTTTGTTAAAAAGAACGAATGTGGCAATCGGCTGACTAAATAAGCAGGATTTTAAATTTGTAGGACAACGATCGGAAAACTATCGATGATTAACGTTGATGGAAACTGCCGATGAATAACAATTAAATCAAGCGGTAAACCCCCTTAACAAATATTCAATGAGCGTTACTACTGTGGAGCATCAGTGAATTAAAATTTTCCTAAGTTGGCGCTACTAACAACAATCGCAGCCGTCAGTCACCTGCTAAATGATAGCATGCACGCCACCTGTTGATCTAGCTCAGCATTCATTGTGATAAAATATTTTTATTTTCTTGAGGCACATGTTACAGCTGTATTGAAAAGATTTTTTATTTGCAAAGTCGGTTTTAAGCAGGCGCTACTCTGGAATCTGCCATTCCAACAACAGCAATATTCCTGCTAGACTTTTTCGTCTTTAATTTGTGTATTGGTATTGTGAACCGGTTAACGAATCACCAAACTATGGTTTAGAACTATATGCATCGTGGTAGTTTATAAAAGCGAGCGAAAGTCTCTTGACAAAGTCGGCTTACATTTAGGGGCCGTAACTTATCCGTTTAGACAAAACCCATTAGTGCAACCAGTGATTTCGAACATCAAGGAAGAGCTTTCGATGGGGAGGAATGGGGGGGGGAGGGGGATGGAGAGAATTTGCGACTAGGTCTAGCACACAAGGCATATATCATATATTCCCTCTGTATCGACCTACCCTGCACAATCGGGTTGAGCCCCGCTCCACGTCTGTTTTGCAAAAATAATATATGTGTCTAATCATGTTTGCGTATTTGATAACATCCATTCACAGTTTTGTTGTAGACGTCGCTGCGTGCTGCTGATAATCGCCGTCAGGATACCGCATCAAATAGATAAATTTCTAGGTAAGGACAAGCCACCGAATATCAATATTCGTGACACAGTTTCTATTTTTAAGATCGAGCTAAAATAAACCAAATATTATAATAATGTTTGCTAATTCTAAGAGATCTGATAGCGTGTGTTCGAGAGAATAGCGGAGAAGCGTTCCGATGAAATTAAAATTGGAAACTGAAATCAGGACTAGCTTTGAGCAATTTTCGCCGCTCGGCGCTACTAGGGTCGCGAGTGTCCACTCAGCCGTAATGGTGCGGAACGGAAATCGGCTTGTTGTCTGATTTGGCGGCGGCTCCCCCTAAAAGCGGCGGCGGGGTCCCGCCACTCGGCGTTCGAATTTGCGTCAGGATTTGAAATAAATTTGCCGTGACACTTTGCCAGCTTCACTTAAAACAGCTGTTCCGGGGATTAAACGGCCGCGTTTACGTAGGCGAGCGCATCAATTCAACGAGCCCGAGCTCTTTTTATTCCCTAATTTAGCCGAGTTTGTAATAAACTATGCAGTTTGATCGTAGTCGTCGCGCGTGTATTGCGCTCAGAAAAGTGACGACTCACGGGAGTCTGCAGTCTAGCTACAACACAGAGACTTAAAGTTGGTTCCGTTTTCTAGTCAATTTTGGAGATCCGGGTACAATTCGTTTCCGCTATTTTCATCAGAATTTGTGCAGCAGGTCGATACATGACGATACAAGACTTGGTCGGTCTTGGTTATCATAGTCACGAATTTTTTCCCCGGCAAGTCTTTATAATTTCATGTCTTGACAGGGCGTGCATTGGTTTCGAAGGAGAGTCTCGATAAAGTATTGAGATTAAAATTGTTCAGACATATTCTTTCATTTTCGTCTTTCAAATCTGATTCTCATTCTCAGATTACGTCATCTGCGCATGCGCACAATCCTCAAATCCACTCATTCTGTTTTGTGCGCATGCGCAGATGACGTAAACATGGAATGAGAATCAGATTTGAAAGACCAAAATGTGGTCCCTTCAAGAATCGGCTACTCAGTAGTAGACCAAATCGAGAAAAGGTGAAGGTCTTAAGTGATGGGTTGGTCAGGTGGTATAAGTTATCGCCGTTTGGTGTGTTTCATCAGAGACGACCGGAAGTTTCCCTAAATAATCTGTGTAATAATATAATATATAGTTCGTTTCATTGTTAACCAATGTTGATGAAGATTTTTTCGAATAATGTGAATGTAAAATGTAGCAATTTCCTTGCTTGTTAAAAATATAGGGCGGACATTTGGAATAGCTTCGAATCTCCGTTAATTGGTATCGTAAAATTAAGTTGCTTTAGCAATTATGTCGTTCCTTACAAAATTATAGTGCTAATTAAAATAATAATCCCTTTCCTGGAATGACTGGCGCTTTAATGATGCCATTACTCTGAAGTGTCATTGAAGACTTGTGAATGACTGAACACAGAATAAGTTTGAGATTGTGATATCCGTTTCAATGCGAAGAACTGCTGTAATATTAATGTTGTTTACGGCGTTAACTCTAGAATTTAACTACATGTTTTGAAATGTTATGAAATATCTGAGAAATAATCAATAACTTGTTAGATTTGTGTGAATTGGCAATATTAATTTTGCAAATATATACATGCTATAATATTTTTTTGGTTAATTTTCGTAATGAACATTTGTTTAAACACGTGATTGTGTTTTCTGTCATTTTTCGTATTAAATATTCTGACTTGTTGAATCTTCTCATCTATTGGAGATAGGATTTTGGAGTTTAGCGAGTGTCTATTCAAGTATGTTAAAAGACTACGTTGGTAAACTCAGTTTAACTTTATTTAGTCGGAGCGCAAGTGAGCTGGTCGATTGTGAATCTTGGGTCAGTGTCTTTTGTCTTAGACAGACGGGCACAACAAAATTACATTTTCGTGGCACGTGCGTTGGCGTCTTACTGAAATCTCCGGGGAAAATGTTCGACCGAACCAGGAAACGGTAAACCAGTTAAGTCAACAGCACTAGAGTTTTCGATAGCCCTTATTTTAAGCGCGTCTACGAGAGAAATTGTGATCTCCACAATAGAAAGCAATATAAAATTTCTCATTCCTGGAATCACTATCCAAAAAAGATGAATGCCCCAAGAAAGTGCGAAATACAAAGCGCATTGAGAAACAACTTCATTGTTTTAAATAATTAGATTAATCTTGGAGAATATCCCACAATTACAATTACAAAATGTACACACAAGCAGCCCCGGGAGGGCCTCTGGCGGGGGTCGAACGACCAGTTAAGGACAAAGGTGTGGTTGTCCTATCCTTACAGGCTCTTGACTTGAGGAGTTGAAGTACGAGTCACATCTACAATGCAGCTCCTGAACGATTTGAGTATTTCCCGCTTTTCTACACCTAGTAGGAGCCTGTCTCACAATTTCCTAAATTTTGTCCCGTATTGATATTAATTCATTGCAACCCCATCCCTAATTTATTGCCGAAGGTGGCGGTCTCTATACAGAGTAGGACGTGTTCTGGTAAAATGGCGGTCATGACTAAGTCACGTGATCACATTTAATAGTTTATGAGGCAAATTAAATTGTTCTTTGCATTCGGCGCGAAAATACCTGAATAATTAAGGTCATGGGACATGAGCTAAATGGGTGTGGTTTCAAACCCAGGTTGTAATTCTGGCTATTTAATTTTTTTGTTGTTGAAATTTTAAGTATTTCTCATTTTTCCTGGCGGGGAACGAGGTATTTCACTTTGCGGTCGAATTTCAAAACGACAATTTCATGTGCTGGTAGCTTCTGTAGTGGACCTATCGATTTCGCGCAATAACAGCCATAGAACTGACGCAGCTTGATGGGCTTCGGGTGATCCCTTGAAATGCTGTATTCCACTAAAATTACCATTTATGAATTTGTGAACATTTTCAGTACCAAAATAATGAATGAAAATGAAAAATGTATGTCAACAAAACAATACACGTTTTATTGAATACTGGATTTAAATAATTTGCCAGTTACTTCGAACGACTCGTCGTAGCATAGTCGGTATTACGACTGACTGTGGCTCGGTGGTCCCGGGTTCAATTCCCGGCGCGGGCTTTCCAAAATTTCGATCCCGGGGTACTGGACGAGCGAGAAACCTCGCATTGTGCCTAAGCACCAAGAGGGGTATAGAAATGCATGTAGTGCGGTTGACTACAGTTGATTGGAGGGGAAAAAGAACGATTGGATTATTTTAAATTATATGGTTTTCAATTTTATCTCGTGCCGAACTATTTATTTTTTAATTAATATTTACTAACAAAATTGTCCAGTACTAAATATTATGCGCGCCAGTGCGGATTTATTTTCACATTTTAAAAAGCGAGGAACGATTCACCCCCACTAACATGGTTGTGGTGAAATACATATATTGGCTTTGGTAACCCTTTGTCGCCTACTCTATCTTCATAGCTGCTGCCATCGGTTGAATTCGCAGAATTCACTCGATAACGTCACTGCCGAAACATATTGCGCAGTCGATTGAAGATCGTATTGGATTCGAGTGTTATGTGTCGTTTTGCGTTTGCATCACTTGTACGAAAATAGACGAGTTTCCAAAGTAGATTTTATAAACAAACTAAAAAAGCCTAGAATCAAGTGCTCATGGGATGGCGTGTGTAAGCATTCGTTTAGAATCTTTGAGATATTTGTTGAGGATTCG
Organism: Mycogona germanica; assembly: GCA_034698785.1. NCBI lineage: Eukaryota > Metazoa > Arthropoda > Diplopoda > Chordeumatida > Chordeumatidae > Mycogona > Mycogona germanica. Next base: position 19,138 of record JAQGBY010002323.1, read on the forward strand.
TTATTGATGGTAGCGCAGCAGCAGCACCATCTAGCGAGTAACTAATTAAACCTGCTCTTTTGTTGAGCTCACCACTTGTCAGTCTAAACCGACAATATAAAGTGCTTCAAAACGAGTCACGCAACATTGTTAATTATATACCTCAAGCTTTTAGAATATGACTTACGTTCTTTAGGTCTTTGATCTCGTTGGTGCATTACCGTTCTTACGACTGTTTCGTGGTGTTAGCGTACGAAATGACTTTGCAGAAGGCAGAGATTGATTTATCGACATTCTAGCAAATAGAGTTATCAATGTGCGTTGACGCAATTGAATGCGTCGAATGTTTCAATTTACACGTAAAAAGGATTATATGTACGTGCATTTATGGTATTTTAAATTGCAACAATGTAATTATTTCAGAAGTTTATCTTTTAGCAAACGTCTATATCGATCACTACCTTATAAATCTAATTGCTCCACCCACATTACCAAAAAACATTTTTTTTACTTTTTCATTTATAAATGTTCAACTAAACGGTTGCGAAAATAAACGAAAACTATCAAGATTGCTAAGTAAAAAATAATTAAGCCTCGAAATTTTTAGAAAAGTGGTTGTTAGCCATACAAATCGGAATATTCGAACCCGTATTCGAATTTTGGAACGATTATTCATGGATCAGTTTCATTTAACTGTTGCGCCCAACCATTAAGTGTCCTTTTGTCCATTTGTGTTGTTACATCGTTGAGACATGACGATTGTCAACTCTCAGTCATCATCATTCTTTGGAAATGAACAAAAAATATAACAAAGATTGATAAAAATGAAAAAGACACTGACTGTGGTTTCGGCGGTCCCGGGTTCGATTCCCGGCGCGGGCTCTCGAAAATTTCGATCCCGGGGTTACTGGTCGTTCCCCCTCGCATAATGCTTAAGCACCATGAGGGGGACGTAAGGCCTGTAGTGCGGTTGGCTACAGTTGATTAAAAAAAAAAAAAAAAAAAAAACTGCATTGAAAATGACTATTCACGTAAAGAAATACCGTTGAAATACCATGGACTCCGGTGTACTTAGTTTTATCATTTTCTGGGTTTGCTTTTGAAACTGTGGTTTCAATTCAAAATCGCGTCAAACTTGTGCGCTACCAGAATTTCATTATTCATTCATGTTGGCCACTGTTTGCCTAGCAGCCCACATTTATTTCATCGCTGCGACGTTCCCCAGGTGCCCTCGGGTCACATTCTCCCCTTTCACCATTCTCAGCTGACTAAATGTGAACAGGCATGCGTCCGGGATAGCACTCGTTTTAATTGGATTTAGACTTGGCAGGTTGTCGAGGGCCGTTCTGAAGACAAGTCAAATTCATATTTGGAACGTGTATTTGATTTTTTGATTTTTCGAAGAGGGTTTCTCAATTGAGACGATGCGTAACTTAGACAAGACCGATATTCTATTTTGTAAAAATTTGAATCAGGTGTTCGATTTCCAGAGATTTCCGCGCTAGATTTGTGCCGTCACTCTCTGATGGAACGTTGTTGTCGCCGCATTCAAGTTGGGGGAGAACTTTTGAACCATACCCGTCATTATTTGGCGCTAACGTCGCATATAAAATTTAATCTACTCATCCGATATTAAAACAAGAGATAACCCACAGACATTTCTAATATCAGCGCCTCCCCTCCCTCCCTCCCTTCTTCACAGACCTGCCATTCTCCAATTTTAAAACAAGAATTCCTCCACGACCTAAACGCGACCAAACGGTAGGGATGGCTCGCACCATGACCATGAGTTGTCTCGCAGTACCATTTGGGCAAATTTTGCTCTACATGTATAACATAAAAATACACTACTCAGTTCAGTATCAGTTCTCCCAATTTGTACTATAGAACTCGTGTAGAACACTTTCCCAGTGTTGCAGTGTACACATAATGACAAGTGGACTGAAGAGGGCTGAAGAGGACAAATGAAATTCAAACGACGATTGTTCGAAGAACAAGACCATTTGACGGCGGGCTTCTTTTTAATATACAATTGCACCCTGGCTGTTTCGTCCATATTTCGAAGAACTCCACCGTCTACCACGTACTTGGCAAGAAAGGTGGTGTGCCCCCCCCCTCCAAGCGCAGGTGCGCACTTCCAGTTTCGCAGAGCATAGGCGCGAACGTTTTATGTGCTTCTACGAAATTAGCGACAGACGGTGTGTCATTGTACTTGTCGACACACGCCGTGCGACTGCAATTTGCCACCGTAAAGTTGGCCGAGATTTTAATTAATTTTAGTGAATGCCGGCGAAAGGTGGCGCTGATTGTTGTTAATGAGGACATGCCGTTGTTGTGCCTTCAATTTTGCTAATGCGCGATGGGGGCCGAGCTTTTACAGATAGGAAACGGCTGCATGCAACTACCTTTCTGGTGTTGCGCAAAAGTGCAGATAGTGGGGACTTGATAAACGAAATTGTCGATTCAGTCAAGCATTTCACATAGAATATGCACTGCTTGCGCTAATTACAATTGCAATATGTACCCGCAAGCAGCCTGGTGGGACCTAAGATGAGGGTCGAAAGATCAGTTGGAACAGAGATGGGTCGACCCACTGTTCCATGCCATGTGTTTCGTCTGATGATCAGATATAAACGTTGTTTATCGACGATCTTGTTGTCGACTCTCGATGCAGCCCAAAAATATAATATATTTTTGCTATTACTACTATCTGCTTTATTTATGATATTTTGGACTTCAAATTTGGACATTTTGCGCCGACATGTGACTCAATACTTGGCAATTTTAAGATGCTGCCTGTAATTGTCGGTATCTGATATTTATGGTTTTGCAAGCCTATGCTTTTGTAGCTAAATTTGCAAGCGACATTGACTTATGATTTGATTTTTGCGAAACACATGACATCGAACAGTGGGGTCTGTCCATTGTTTTCTCCGACTTGATTGACCAGTACGTCAGAGATATAACTTTCACCCTGTTTCAGAGTTCGACTTCACCTTCTTCCCCCATTCCAGCCCTTCTCTCGATTTTTCAATTAGATTTTTAGGACGTGCCCAATAGCAAACCATTTTGAATTTAACTGACGTGGAAGCGGTGCTACTTCCGAAAGCGCTATTGAAGGCCAGAATTTGGTAACAAATTTATTTTATTTATTCTAATTTCTTGGGTAATGACGAAAGTGTTAGACGAGTTCATACCTTTGTCTTTGTGTTTCGCAAATCTACAATTTTTTTATTTTTCCTGAAGATGTTTATCGACTATCTTGTTGCCGACTCTCAATTGCAGTCCAAGCAATCATTATTTTTGCATCTAGCTTTGTTGATATATGATCTAAAAGAGTCTTATTTCATTCAGAATGGCGCGTCTCATACTCAGTAACACAAAGACCCTTCCATATGCGTATAAAGAGGAACGACAAAGAAACTACAAGCACTGCGCCGCGACCAGCCCCAGAAGGACGGACATCCGAAAGCTAGCTCGGGCAAAACTATTTTCGAATTTCCGGCGCAGTCATCCGCTTTAGCATCTGCAATTTATTTGTTTTTACGTTATCCCTGACGTTATTGAGACAAAGGTAATAGCCAACACGATCATTGTAGGATAGATAACTCGGATATCAATTGTTACTAGGTCTGTGAACACATGCGCTGCATGGTTGGCTATAGGGAGGTCAACAGTTTTAGAATTGGATCCAATGACTTAATAGAAAGCAAATGGGATGCACTGGCAAAGGTCCATTCAGTATAGTCTAGTCTAGGCACGGGCGAATGTAAAACTGCGTATAAACCGATCAATCCCCATTGATTTTCTATGGGTCGGAGGGAAAGAGGGTTGACGTTTGACGCTTTGTCCCAATTGAATGACGCAATCAGCCTTGTGCCCGTCGCCGATGGATTGTACCGGTCTAAAGCCTCTCGGTGGGCGTGGGAGGTTTGTTTGCATCGGTTCGGACTTGGTCGGGGTTTGGTGAGATCAGACAATCTTGAAACCATACGGGGGTGTCGAGGATAGTCAGGACAACATTCTGGAACCCCCCTCTCAGTGCGTCAGCACAATGCCGAGGTACATTTTTTGGTATATTTTTCCATCGAGCAAAACAATTAGACATGCGATAACGATTGTGTGCACCGTCCTTAGAAGAAAACGTTTTTTTATTTATTTATTTTTTTAGAGTTTTTTTATTTGTCGATAGGTCTCGGTTGATAGTTGAAAATTAATTTCCGGGTATCTGTACGCGCTGTGATCAAAATTCCTTCGTAAATTTTTCAGAAATATATTTTTAATCAAATATGAATAGTATGTACAAAGTATGAATAAGAGATTATAAACTACGTGTTCAAGGCGTATCATGTGCAAACAAATTAGCAAAAATTATAATTTTACAAGAAGGGTGCCCGGCTTGGCCTGGGTTTACAGTAACCACCAATGAAAAGAAATATTAATTGTTTAAATTTACTGGCTATTTTACGTTTTAACGATTGTCTCATCTATAACGTCAGTTTCTAGTTT